>JBBMEG010071764.1:0-12994 GCA_037832605.1 Cyclanthera cordifolia | reverse complement strand
ATGGTTGCAATTAGTTTCAATTTTTGGCAGCAATGTAAAATGTTGTCTCCATATGGCTATGGATATAAAGATCCCAAACTTATATTGAACTTCATTTTAGGAAAAATAACAATAGAAAATATATTTGTTACCAAATTTTATGTTCATCTTTATTTCTTTGAGCTGTCTTTAAAAAAAAATTTACTATATCATTCTTATGAAAATATAGAATTTGAGCAATTTATTTAAAAATAATATATTTTTAATGTAGATATATAAAATATCCATCTTCTCCAATTGCATAAGAAAAAGAAAATGATACAATTGTCAAATAATACTTAAATTAAATCGAAAAAAAAAATGTATATCATAAATGTAATTTACTAAATGTATGCCAAAAAGAGCTGTAGCTCAACGGCATTAGTGAACACCGAAAGACTATGAAGTCTTGTGTTCGAATCTATGTGGCTCACACCACACTGGTGTGCCCTAAACCTATCTGTTTTGCAGTCCCTTTAGTCCTCTACTAAACAAATAGTACGGTGGAGTCGACGACGAGTCGGTTGTTCCTGCTGAAAACCACCCGGATCCTGAGGGTACAGGAGCTATACGAGAACTGGAGCGTGCAGATAGCTAATGTTGGGAATCAACAGGCGCTGCAGGAGGCAGTGCAGCCACAGCCTGCCAAGAAATAGGCAGTAGCCGAGAAGACAGTTCCGTTGGTTCGGGACCCTGCTAAAGGGAAAGCCCTAGCCAAGGAAGTGCCAAGAAAAGCACACTCCCGACACCGAAGACCGGTCGAACGACTTCGACTGGGCGATCAAGGATGGCAGAGTCCTCTCAGACACCATCCGTCAGGAGTAGCCAGCCTAGGAGCACTACCCGAGGGTCATCGACCCCACACTCCCCAAAAGTTCCAAGTGCCCGTACGGCGGGATCAGACTTGGGAACAGATCTCAGGGAGGTGATCAACCAGCGCCGCAAAGAGGCGGGGCGTGACGGAGCCGAGGCACAACCTTGGCTGGCCCAACTGCGTCTCCTCCAAGACCAGTTGGGGAGCATGAAGAAGGCACAGGACCCAGACGGACTGGACCTGGACAGCCTGGTCGATCAGGTTGACCCCCCGTTCACGGACGAGATTATGGAGGAATCCGTCCCGTCCAAGTTCAAACTCCCCGCCATCAAGGAGTACGATGGGTCTACAGATCCCATCGAACACCTGGACTCCTACCGGGCGTGGATGGAGCTGCACGGAGTTCGGGACGCGATCAAATGTCGAGTGTTCTCGTTCACGCTTGCTGGAACAATTGAAGCGCAAGCCAATATCCGGGTCAGGAGGATGTGCTGTCGCTGAAGGCTTACGACGCCATGAAACTAGGAAGGGAAAGGCAAAAAGCTGTGAAACAGCAGTGCCAATTTACCTGGCAGCACTAAAATCCTCCCTCGTTGGAGGTGCCAAACAAAAAACACTTGAAAGAAGTACTATCAATTGTAATTCAAGTGATTGATGAATAAAGTGCTATTTTTCTTACTCTGTTCATTCTTTTCTTAATTTAAGTGTTTGATATTATTTTCATAAACTTAAATTGGGGGCATATGAGATAGAAAAGACAAGAAAAAAGTTGGTCATTTCATTGCAACAAAATAGTTCCTAAGTTACAACTTAGGCAAAAAATAAAGTGCTACAAAATAGAGTCCTACAAAATAAAGGACTGCAAGGCAAAAAGGCATCAAGGCCCTCCAGAGCTACGCCTGCTGGAAGATGGTCGAGCAGAGCCAGTTGGGGCAGGTGCTGTCCTGGCTGGAAGAGTCTGACTCCTGTCGGGCACACCCTGAAAGACGCGAGAATCGTAGCAGGCAGCCTGAGCTGGATCGCTGGGCAGTCTGACTCCTGTCGGGCACACCCTGATGTGACAAACTACTTAAGATGTCATTTTTCTTTAAATTAATTTATTGATTCATAAGCAATATAGTCTTCTTGGAAATTAAATGAATTAAAAATTGAGGTCCTGAAGTCATAGGGGTTAGTTTAAAGGGAATTAAAAAGCTATTAGGCTAATTTTTTTTAGAAGGAATTAGAAAGGGAGGGGCTAAAATGCAATTATAGTAAAATTAAACCCTAATTTTCCTCTAAGGTTCCAATTTCCCCTCTCCCTAACGTCTTTGATCCCCTCTTCTCCCTTTTGATCTCCCTCTCTCACGAACTTTATCTCTCGATCTCTGTTATCCGTCTCTCTCGTTTCTCTTTCTCTCTCTCCCTTCAGAGCTTGCCTTCTCCGATCAACAGCTTCTTCTTCCCGGAAGCTGTGGTTCTTCAAGTCAGCAACGATTTAAGGAGTTGTTGAATGGCTCAAATGGAGTCTCCGCGATGACCTTGTCTTGATCGGAGGCCTTGATTGTTCGAATCTCGGCTGAGTTTTCAAGTGCTAGGCTCAAGAATCTGAGGTGGTTGTCGGTTTTTTGGTTGATTGAAGTTGTGGGTTATGTTTTTCATCTACTCAAATTGGTTTCTCTCGGTCTCGATGTGTGCATATGCTGCTCAGTGAGCTTCTTTCGTTAACGTTGTTCTTTTTGTCTTGAATAGTTGTTGATTGTTAAAGCTTAGAGTTGAATGTGCTTCCAAGTTGCAGTTTGGTTTAGACCTTAGATTGTTAGAATTTGTTAGGGATTGAAGTTGCATTCTAAAAAGACTTATTATGTTAAATGATTATCAACTTAGCTAGGAAGCACTTTGGACCTATAGAGTATTAGTTGGTTAGTTGCTTGGGAATAACAACCTATGTGTGGTTATCTTGGATGTTTGCTCTTCTTGACTGCTGAGCTAAAGTCGGGTGAAGAGGAGTGGCTATGGAGTTCGGTCACTCGGTTTGTTAGGCTCAAGGCTCATGTTTAAAAGATGTCGAGCGTAAATCATGGTGCTTAGAGGTTACGCGGTGTGTTACTTTGCCTTCAGTGTTGTGTGGTTGCTAGCAAGTTTAAGTTAAGTAACCTTCCCCGTACCCCTAAACTTATTATTGTGGTCTTATCCTTGATTGAGAGCTTCATAGCTTGTTGGTGTAGTAAGCCTTGTCTAATTGTTAGTCAAAAGGGAAGTTTAAGGTTAAGTGGTGAAGCAACATTTGAATGCTTTTTCTCCAAAGTTTAAGTTCGAGATAGTTTGTGGTCATGCTAAAAATATTTTTTTGGATTGAGTAAATGTTGCGGTTCCTTCGAATCTCTTTTTCCCTTGATTATTGTGTTCTTGAATGCTTACTAGCATCTTGTTGTTTAATTGTAGGTTCAAGGGTTTAGCTATAGCTGGTTTTGGCTTATGTCTTTTTAGTAACGAGTTCTAGTAGAACCAAGCGTGACCCTTAATCGAACTTATTTTGCTTAAACCAATCTCATGTTTGTTAATGCGCATTTGTATATTTTAAACTGTTTGTTGCTTCTGTTTGGTTTGTTAGACGCATGTAGGATTTTTTGTTGATTTATAGACATGTATAAATGATTGTAGTTTTGATTCTTGATACTTGTATGGTGAATATGTTTTAGTACCTGATGTATGTTCGTTGTCTATTTTAATACGTGTACTTGCATGATATTATGATATGAATATGTACTAGTGTTGTAGCATGTTCTGTATGGATACACTGTGTAGCATGTTATCGTGATCATCTATTCTTATGTATTGAGTTATAGACGAATATGTAGGTAGATTGCTTATGATACGTCTTTCTCCTATTATGTATATTTGCAATAGGTTATAGGGTACATAGTTGCATGCATTTGTGTGTTGTGGTGAGTGTCTAGTCACTTTCCTTGATAGTGTGAGCATGTCGGCCAGATGGCCTAGACATGTCTTTACCCCACCATAGGGTGGTTGCACTAGATCATAGGGTCTACTGCTACGTGGCACGTCAAGGAATGACCTATTAGGGTGGCCGAACATAGCAACGTTCTCTTACGAATAGAGGTAGTCAGATGTAAGAGATTATGCTTATGGAAGGATGAATTACAACCATCTCGAGAGAGGCACGTGACCATCGAGTCTTTCAGACGTGTTGGATAGCCGACCGCGGTCGGGGTTCCTACAGTTCTTTCTGATACCTATGGAGTTACTCGAGATAATTCCAGGTTTTCATTTGACTACGACATAGTTAGAGCACCACAGACTGTACGAGTTCGAAACTGTCAAGCGGAACCGTGATCCAGGCTTCGGTTAGCGTATCCACTAATGCTTGGACAAGTACCTGCACCTACAGCTGGACGAGATGTCAACTGGCTTAGTATTGTGGGAGAACCTGATAGGTTCATATTCGCCTCACTCGCACCAGAGTACCTTGGGAGACTCTTGGGAACTGGGAGACTCCATAGCTTAACCCAAGTATCGAGGTGCTCCGCCATACTCGATAGGGTCCTGTAATGGCTTTTTAGGTCTCACGACATCGTTCGTGAGACTTCTCCGCAGTTATTGTCAATGGCCATCGGGCTCATCAACATTTGTACCTAGGGGTCGGGATACGTTCCCGTTCATTTGTGCATGTTATTCATAGACTTTTGATTAACGCATGTCTTTATTCTTTATGTTGTGTGCCACATGCAAGGTTTCTTGCTTAGCTGTCACAGACTCACCCCTTTTATTTTATGTTAGTTATGGATTCAAAACCATAGTTGCAGGGATGCACCAGGATGAACGATCGATGCAGCTAGGGGATGTGTTCGTTGCGTCTAGTTTTTAATGTAGTTCTTTATAGTCTTAATGCATCTCTTCCCGCACGAACTATTTTAATAACTTCGTTTTAAAATGTTTTAGTTTTGGAACCGAGATCTCGAAATTTATATTTATGTTTAAACTATTTGATTGCCTAGATAGCTTGAATGCTTTGACTTATACTTGCAGGGTTGTTTTAAATAATTTAGAAATATCGAGGTTCTGATTTATAGATTTTGCAGGTATGGGTTTCCATATTTTAGGGGAAACTCTGCCAATTTTTTTTTTTAAAATTTGCAGCATAAGTAACCTCCGTGGTATAACCTAACGGTAATGAACCGGGTCGTTACAATTGAATTATAGGTTCTTTAACTTTTAAATTTTATATTAGTTTTAAGTAAATAAGACACAAACACAACATAACTAAATATATTATAAATACTCATTTGTATCCAACATGTTTTACACATCTTCAGATGTATGAATTACAGGTTCGAAAAAGTTTCACGTCGAAAATAAGTAGTTCTAATTAGATTGCTAATGTATGAAGTTTAGAATCTTCGTTTTCATAAATAATATTAAGAATAATAATATAACCCAGAATAACATCAATAACTATACCATTATGTTCCCTTTCATGTCATGACATAATTTTATATCGAAATCTCATTATTATTCTCATGTACTTTTTAGTTTTTTTTTTTTAATTAGTCAAATTTTAGATTTTCTTTGAAAATTTTTATTCTCGAAAATTTTTATTTTTTAAACTCATTTCTCTATTATGCTTTGGACATGTGTGGTAACTTTTATTTATATATATAGAAATTATTGATATTGATTCACTAAAGAAAAAAATAAAATTCTTATCATTATAAGAAGAAGGCAGCAACAGGCTGAAGTATATTGCACCAGGGAAATTTGGAAGCTCTTAAAACCAATTATTTATTTATTAATTAATTTATTTATTTTTATCCATAAATGTGTTGTAGTTTCTCACAGCATATATAATTTAATAGAGGAGAAAAGTTTGGAATAATCCTTTCTTTCTTTCTCTGTTTAGGGTTTTGGTTTTGATGATGATGAACAACGTCGATACTTATGATTCTAACATAACTTCTACGTACACGTACACAAATTTCAATAGTTCTGTTTTGTTTTTCTCGTACATACATGTACGATGTAAAACTAACAGTCATATTTGTTTAGAAACGTAAACAAAATCACGCATGATGCAGGTGACGACATTGGTTAGAAATGCAAATAAATTTGGATATTTTGTTTTTGTTAATTTTTATTTTGATACCGGAAGAAACATGTTAATGAAAAGTCAAAAAAAAGATAAATCTTTTTTTGATTTCACTATTATATATTTCAATATAACTGTTGCTTCACAACTTTGACTTGTTCATCTTGTTTGGATGATTGGTCTTGAAATCGTTTCACCTTCGATCCTTAGAAATTTGGAGAGTCTATCGTGAATACTCTCTTTGTTTCAAATTTCTGGATTCTGAAAATGAATGAAATTCTCTCTATTTATAGAGCTTCTATGCATCTTGGGCTTGAGCTTGATGAGCTTTTGAATTTGGGCTTTGGATTTGACCCATTAGACTAGTCTACATGGATATTGGTCATTCATATAAACTTGAACCACTAATTAAACTTGAGTTTTATTTAATTTTGACACAATTTTAAAATAAAGTAAATTTTTTATCAATTGAATTTTGAGTAATATTGTCTCAAAAATTTTATTTAGTTTCGTCATTAAATTGAGATAATGGACGTGACAATTTAAGATTTGTTGAAATTTTTCAGTCAACAATAATATTCAAATTTAATTTTGAAAATAAACCGTAACTCTTATTAAATTTCAAAGATGTAATTGATCAAAACTATAATTTAAGTTTGTAGTTTAGAATGATTTGTGCAGTTTTTTCTTTTTCTAATATCATAAGAAAGAAACTCAAACGTT
Source organism: Cyclanthera cordifolia (assembly GCA_037832605.1). Classification (NCBI taxonomy): domain Eukaryota; kingdom Viridiplantae; phylum Streptophyta; class Magnoliopsida; order Cucurbitales; family Cucurbitaceae; genus Cyclanthera; species Cyclanthera cordifolia. The sequence continues at coordinate 6,353 of JBBMEG010071764.1, read as the reverse complement.
GATTGGTTACTTTTTCTTGTTCGGTTCTTTTGATAGGGAAAGGATTTTGATTTTATTTGGTGAATGCATGATTGGTTAAGTAGATGTGAAGTGGACATTGGAATTTTGACACCTCATAAATTGATATTTATTTTTTCCAACCTTTTCTTTTTCTAGTAGACGTGGAGCTCTCTTAGTCACCCAACAATTGCATACGTGTCATTTTGACACGTTATTATGCAACGTGGCAACCTAAAAATATTTGATGTCTTCGATAGATATTTTGTGTTTCTACAAACTTTTCCTCTTTCTTTTTTCTGATAAAATAATGCGCTTTATTGTATTTGGGCTGATCTAAGTTTGAGGGAGAAAAGAGGGGAAGAAGAATAATTTTAAAATACTAAGTATTTGTTTGTAGATTGGTATTTTGACGAGGATATGTTAGAAAAAATTTGTTTCGGAATTGTTATCTAAGGGAGGAAATTTTTATTTTATGTTAAATTTTAGTTTATGATCATTGTATATTAAGTTAAAGTTCTTTTTTTCTTTTGAAAAACATCATTTAATTAATGAAAAACTAAAAAATACAACCAAGTCTTTTCAACTTCGGGGCCACGAACGAGTTCAACTCCATATGTCGGAGTGTAACCACCTCAAAAAGATGATTCACGAAAGAACCAATGCTTCTAAACAATTCGATGCTCCTAATAAGCATCTTAACCGACATGAAGAAACGAAACTTCAAGTGGTTAGACTCAACCCCTATCAATGCCCATAACAAGAGATTTTGAAGATAGTTTTTGTGGGTAATTGCGTGTCCATCTCCATGATTAAGAAACATGATCCCACCAAAAAAACTGAAAAAAAAAGAGCATAAGTTCTCCATGAATATAGGGACAGTGTATTTTTCAAATTTGAATCCCCACTGGTAGATATTGGAGCTTTTTTTATTTCAAATAAGATAATTTAAGCAATATACTCTTTCATATCATTCAAGCAATAAGAATAAAAAAAAGAAGTAAACAATTCTATTAATATCAATTCAGCATTAATCACGTCCCCTCACCAACATGTTGAATCTATCGTTCATAACTTTTTAGTAGATTTTCACTAAAACCTTTATAATTAGTCGCTCATAAGTGAGCCGCAACGTTTACAAAACTGATTGCTATAAGAAGTCAGATCGTTTTTCATTTTCAAACCAAGCTAATTTAAGTTGAACTATGCTAAGCACTCTTGTAAGCCGTTGTAAGTTCTAAAAACTACCTCTAAAATTACTTTCCTAAACTTACTTAGGTATCAGAGATCCTGTGGCTCACAAGCAGACTTCTCGTCCTTGGTAATACAAATTGTAGATATCTGTTGATTATTTTTCGACATCAACAGTTAGATAAAAGATTTGATGAGATGTTGATGAGAACTTGTGAAGAAGGTGTAATCTTATAAGTTAAAATTGTTTTCTTCCGCATCTTTAATCACCCCCTCCTTTATCTCGTTGGATAGAACTTGTCCTTTTTAGCTTTTCAAACATTTTCCAACTTACCTTGATGGTATTAAATAATTCATTCTTGTTTCTCCAATTCTATTGTAACAGTAACTGCTCCTTAATCTCCTCTCTTCTACCTTACTCTCTGTCAGAACTAGCTACTGATTAACTACTGTTAGTTATTGCTTATTGAAGTAGCTAAAGTTAGTAAGAATAAGCTAATCAATGTATTTATTATTTTCACCTACTCTCTTCTATATTAAAAGAGAGTTTCTAGTCTGTAATTAGTGTGGAAAAATATATCAAAGACCTTTGGTATTCTCCAGCTTCTCTCCTTCCTTCGTTCCTCTGTTTTCGCTGTCTCTCTGTTTTTCGTCACTTGGTATCAGAGCAACATGGTCGACCCATCAGTGGAACACGCCATGAACATCTCCGATGAAGAAACCCAGAAGAAACTCGATGCTGAAAAAACGTGCTGCAAAAGGAAAAGCAAAGCTGGACGAAGAGAATCAGGGAATACTGGTTAAATACCAGAAGACTCCAATTGGGTACCTTACCTGCTCCAATCTCTTGAATCAGGTAGTTCCAATTAAGCTAGACCGAAATAATTTTCTTCTATGGAAAACTATTGTGCTTCCTTTACTTAAAGGACACAAGGTTGAAGGCCATTTAGATGGCACCACTCCCTGCCCTGAAGAAGTTGTAATCTTACCCCCTTCTGAAGACGATCACAGAGGAATGTCTTTCCTCAATCCTGAAAAGGACGTTTGGACTACCACTGATCAGCTCCTAGTAAGCTGGTTATACAGCTCTATGACGCCAGAAATGGCCATTCAAGTTATGGGAAACAACTCGGCTCAAGCTCTATGGAAAGCAATTGAAAATTGCTATGGTATACACTCTCGCTCTCAAGAGGACTATAACAGACAAATGCTACAACAAACGAGAAAAGGAACAATGAAGATGGCTGAATACTTAACCAAGATGAAAGAATACAGTGACAACTTGGCTATGACAGGGCACTCCATTGATACCAAGGCTCTTGTCTCATACATCTTAGCTGGTTTGGATGAAGACTACAACCCGATCGTGTGTGTGCTTCGAAACAATGAGCCAGACTGGTTGCACCTTCAATTCGAACTCATCTCCTATGAACAAAGGCAAGAGAAACTTCAAAACTTGAGAGGTAATTCTTCCATGTTTCAGCCTTCAGCAAATTTTGTTTCTACTAACAAATTTAAGACCCCTGGAAGCTCTAGTAGCACAGCAAACTCCAAAGCAAATAACTCCATTCAACAACCAAAGAATGTGCCTCCCCAAGGATACTCAAACCAAAAGGGAAAAGGTGGAAAATGGAAGGGTCAGGACCGACACACTCCTTATTCAACAGAAAAATGCCAAATTTGTGGTAAGATTGGTCATATAGCTGCTGTATGCTATTATAGGTATGCTCCAAGAAACAACTCTTCTAACTCTCGTCCAACTACTCAAACAAACTCCTCCACCACGGCTTTAATGGCCTATCCTGAAACCTTACAAGATGAAGGGTGGTACCTGGACAGTGGGGCCACAAACCATGTCACGGCTGATCTGGACCGCTTGAATATACAAGGAGAATCCTCTGGTAAGCATACTATATCTGTTGGAGATGGTACACAAGTACCTATCCTTGGTTTTGGTACTATTTATCTTAAAACTAAAGGTATAACCCTTCTACTAAAAGATGTCCTATATGTTCCTATGATGAAGAAAAACCTGTTAAGTATATCCAAACTGACTCATGATAATGCTGTTACCATTGAATTTGACAAGAATTTTTGTGTTGTTAAGGACACAAACACCAAGGGCATCAAGGTTCTAGGGAAGCTTGAAAAAGGTCTGTATCGTGTAGTGCATTTTGGAGAAGATAACTGTCAAAATCTTCCTAGGACTATTAAAGCTGCTGATTTTGGAATAGGGCTGAACACCACTCCTGCTGCTGCCTTATCAAACAAAGCGAATTTGACTCAAAACTCCTCTTGTTGTTCTGTTTTTGTAGCTTGTAAAAAGGGCATTTGGCACCAAAGATTGGGCCACCCTTCTAGTCGAATTTTAAGTCAAATTCTGTTAAATTGTAAGCACTTGGTGAAAGGAAATGAAAATGTCTCTTTTTGTGAAGCTTGCAAATATGGAAAGGTTCATAAACTGCCCTTTACTACCTCTCTGTCCCGAGCAGATAAACCTTTGTCTCTTATTCATATGGACTTGTGGGGGCCTGCACCAGTTGTGTCCAACAAAGGGTACAATTATTACATTGCCTTCCTTGATGATCATACAAGATACACATGGATTTATCCAATGAAATTTAAGTCTGAAACCACTGCTACATTCAAGGATTTTCAATCTCTAGTTGAAAGGCAGTTTTCCACCAAAATCCAAACCATAAGGTGTGATGGTGGGGCTGAGTTCAAACCTTTAAGCCAACTATGTCAGCAACAAGGTATGAATCTTCAAATTTCATGTCCCTACACAAGCCCTCAGAATGGGAGAGTGGAAAGAAAGCATCGCCATATAGTAGAAACAGGGTTATCTTTACTTGCTCAAGCATAAATGCCTTTAATTTTTTGGTGGGAAGCATTCCATACATCTACCTACTTAATCAATCGAATGTCCACTCCCACATTGACCAACAAATCTCCTTTTGAGGTTCTTTACTCAAAGATCCCTGATTATGCTTTTCTAAGAGTCTTTGGTTCAGCATGCTACCCTTATCTTAGACCATTTCAGGTGCATAAGCTCAACTTTCACACGGAAAAATGTCTCTTTATAGGTTATCATGACCATTACAAAGGTTATAAATGCTTAAGCACCTCACGCAGACTTTACATCTCAAGACATGTGCAATTTGATGAACAACAATTTCCCTATACTAAATTGTTTCCCTCTCAGCATGTCTCTGATTGCAGGAATGAAGCTACTATTTCAACCAGCTCTCTCCCACATTGGCAGTGTCAACTTCCTATGGTTGTCAACATACCATTGCAGCCTTCAACTACTGATTCTGATCTCTCCTCTCCTCCTGGTGACAGTCCTTCAGGTGCTATTGCTACAGGTGATACCTCCCACACTATTGAATCTCCTCAGCTGACCACTCACACCGATGACACTTCTGCTGCACAACCAGACCCCCCATCTCCCTTACCAATCACTCAATCCTCCAATGGCATCAACACTCACTCCATGATTACTCGTGCAAAAGCTGGGGTAACTAAACCAAATCCTTATTTCGGTGGAATGTTATTTAAGGATCATAAGACTATAGATTGGTCCGTGGTGGAACCAACACTCTTTAAGCATGCTCACTCTGTTCCTCAATGGAGGAAAGCCATGGATCTCGAATTTAAAGCCTTACAGAAAGAACACACCTGGACTCTAGTGCCTCGCTCTGCTGGACAACGCCTTGTGAGTACCAAATGGATCTTCAAAATTAAGAGGGATGTTCATGGTGCCATTGATCGTTACAAGGCCAGACTAGTAGCTTGGGGTTTCTTACAAAAGCCCGGCCTTGACTATGGTGAGACTTTTTCCCCAGTTGTAAAGCCTGCCACCATCCGACTCATACTGACCTTGGCTGTAACATGGGGTTGGTCCATTAGACAACTGGATATATCAAATGCTTTTCTCCATGGTACACTTCATGATGAGGTTTATGTACCTCAACCTCAAGGGTACATTGACTCTAATTTTCCTACTCATGTCTGCAAACTGAATAAGGCCCTCTATGGCTTGAAGCAGGCCCCTCGGGCATGGTATGAGGAATTACATAAGTTTTTGACCACCCAATGCTTTGTTCAAACCACAGCTGATACTTCCTTATTCATACTGCATCACTCAGCAGGCATAGCCTATCTTCTGGTCTACGTTGATGATTTGCTGCTGACAGCCTCCTCCACCTTCTTACTTCGACATGTCATTAATTCCCTTCAACTTGCTTTTACTCTCAAAGACATGAGCGAACCTCATTACTTCCTTGGCATCCAGATAACTCATACTGACAAAGGCCTACTGCTGACACAAGACACCTATGTTCAAGACCTTCTTGTTAAACACCAACTGCAACACCTTAAGCCTGTTCCTACACCCATGATTTCAGGAAAACTGTTGTCCAAATCTGATGGAGAACCTTTAGCTGATCCTCAACCTTATCGAAGTCTTTTGGGGTCCCTTCATTACCTTCAACATACTCGCCCAGACATTGCCTTCTCAGTCAACAAGCTCAGCCAATTTAATCAGGCTCCAAGCACTAGTCACTGGAAAGCTTTAAAACGGGTGCTACGTTACCTGCAGGGCACTAAAGGGATACAGTCTGCATATTCAGCCAGCCTCATCACTTCGTCTGACTGGTTTCTCCGATGCTGATTGGGCATCATGTCCAGACGACCGCAAATCAGTCACTGGAACTTGTGTGTACCTTGGAAACACTCTCATATCTTGGTCGTCCAAGAAACAGGCTGTTGTTGCCCGTTCTAGTACCGAATCTGAGTACCGTGCTCTGTCTTTAGTAGCGTGTGAACTTAAATGGCTGCTCACTCTTCTTGTTGAACTACAGGTCTCTCTTACTGCTCCCCCTCTCATTTGGTGTGACAACATCTCGGCCAATGCCCTCGCTCACAATCCGGTGTTTCATGCTCGCACTAAACACATCGAGGTAGATGCTCACTTTATTCGGGATCAAATTCTGTCAAACACCATGGCAATTCAACATATTCGCTCACATGATCAGTTAGCTGATTTACTGACCAAACCATTACCACCAGCTCAGTTTCTTGCTCTGCGAATCAAACTCGGACTTCAGAAGCTTCCCGTGCCTCGTTTGAGGGAGGATGTAACAGTAACTGCTCCTTAATCT
>JBBMEG010071753.1:0-12995 GCA_037832605.1 Cyclanthera cordifolia | reverse complement strand
TTCTGACTTAGGCATCGGAGGCCCTGTGGCTCACACCACACCAGTGTGCCCTAAATTTGCTTTTTTGCAGGCCCTTTTGTCCTCAGCTAAATAAATCTTACTGTGGATAATCTGTTGACCATTTTTCGGCATCAACAACATATAATCGACCAAAACAAAAACGAAATCATCCCCAGTCAATCATAACAACTTTCATCCTGTTCTGTACCAATACACATTGCCATCCATTTACATTCGAAAATTTAGTTGAAAAAAAAAGGGTGACATTTTAAATTGTTTTGTTCAAGAAATCACATGCTTTGAGGTGTGTGGAAACAAAAAACTAAAGATGTAAGAGAGAGAGAATTTCAATTGATGAGATGAGATTCTCTGTTCGTGGAGGAGGTTTCCAGACGAGAGAGATGAATGACAAGGAAATTAACATTGTAATTCAAATTAAGAAAGCAAGGCATAATAGTATAAAAGAACAATTTATAAATTTGATACATATGTTTCAAGAAATTTAGGTTAGTTATATAGATAATTTAGTTTTAAAGAAAGTTAAATTTTAATCAATATGGTTTTTGAAATTAGAAATAATTCTTTGTGATTTGAAAAAATTCAAACGTTTTTTTTTTGAGATTATAATAATTAAGAGTGAAAATTTGAACTCGTGATCTTTCGAGATTTATCACTAATATCAATGAATTACTACTATTTTGACAGATAAATCATCTTATTTGTAATTGCTGAAAATTAGATAGAATAGTAAGGATTATTTACCGATTTTTTTCAAATTATATTCATTAAATAACTTTTGTTGATTGATGAAACTAAATTTTACTTTTTGAAAAGTAGGGTGAAGATAGTATAAAAAAATATAAAAACATTTCTAAAAGAAAATTAAATATGATATATAATTTTCTTGAAAGACACACCATTTCTTGATTGGCAGAGGGCCATTTGTTCTATATTTTCTTATTGCTTTGTTTGATTATTGAAAATATGCTAAATTAGTCAAAGTCAGGGTAACTTAATTGACAGAGATGCACTCATATCTCTTTGATTTGTGGTGAATTTTCTATTCTTAGTTGTAACTTAAGAATTTATTTATATATATATATATATATATTTTTTTTTTTTGACATTGGTAAATTATAAATTTTGTAAATACAATTTAAAGAAAATTAGAATTTAATCTATGGTATTTAGACTTTAATTTATATGGTTCGAAAAAATCTACAATTTAATCTCTATGATTTGAAAATTTTAAATTTAGTCTTAAGTTTTGATAAAATCTAAAAAATAGTTCATAATTTTTGTTGAATATAATGTAACATATAAAAATTAGTTATTATGTATTTAATGATGAGAGTGTGAGTGTGTTTTTTTTTTTAGTACAAATTGGGGACCACAAAGCGTAATAGAGGGCACAACATCTCTCAAATAAATGAGTGTCAATTCAATACCGATTTATAGGATCCAATCCGTGTAATGGCGCTGAACTGGATTATTGCTAAACAATGAAACCAGCACACCACACACACTTTCCGTGTGTGAGTGAGTAATTGGTTGAACAAAAAAAAAATCATATATTAAAAGTTATATCTACATACTTAATTTGCCTACGATATCAGAATAACATGAACTATTTTTTAAATTTTATCTAACCATATAGACTAAATTCAATGTTTCTCCAAACTATATAAAGACTAAATTTTATATTTCTCTAACCATAAAAATTAAACTCTAGATTTTAAAATAATAAGAACAAAATTAACTATAACTTTTTTTCCAACTATAAGGACCAAATTTATAATTTATGATTAATATTTTTGGTTGAAATATTGTTTTTACTCTATATATTTTGATATTACTGGTTTAATTAAAATGTTTGTTGCATATCTGATCCAAAATCCTCATTTTGGAGGATCACTAAGTTTTTTGTAGGTTGTAATAAACAACAAATGATTGGACGAAGGATGTTGATGAATGATCATATCTACCTTTTCTCTTACTTTCTATGTTTTAGACTTTCTGTTAATAATCCATTAAAGTAGACCCATGTTTTTTCTTTACTTACTTTTATTAAGTTACCCAACTTTGACCCTTTTTTAATTATTAATTAAGTAAATTATGCATTATTTTAGGAGATTTTGCAATGTCTAAATAAAAAAACAAGAAAAATACAAAACAATTTAAAAGTATTTGTACATAGCACAAAATATAGGTGGCTAATGAAAAAGACCAAAGAATTCATGCCTAAGAGGCCTGCCCAAAACAAATATGAGGGCGCATATCTATTATGTTTCTATCAAAATTTTTTGAAGTTTATCACTCACTTTAACTGTAGTCTATCATAGACTATCACTCATTCATTTTCACCAAATTTCCATTTCCACTGACTTTTTCTTTTTCACTTATTTTTAAATTTTCATCTCTCTAAACAACTGTTCCTTACTCTCATTGGTTTCTCTCTTGTATCTCTCTATAATTAACTAACTCCCACCAAATTTCTATTTTGACTTCTTTTTAACTTTTCATTTCCCTCTTTTTTCAAAAAACTTTTCATTACATCTTTCGTCTCTCTCTTCAAAGCCTTTTCGTATCTCTCTCTTTAAAACTTTTCGTATTCTTTCAATTGATTTTGATTCTCTCTTCAACATTTTGATTCTATCGTTCATCTTCAACATTTCAATATTCTCGTATTTCATTGTTATAATAAATTTATTGAAATTCGTCAGTTAAAAGTTTAATGATTGAAGTCCATTAGTGAAGTTGATTGAAGTCTATCAGTAAAGAAGTATATCAGTGAAATGATTGAAATCTATCAATGAAACTGATTGAAGTCTATCAATTCAATGATTGAAGTCGACTAGTGATATGATTGAAGTCCATTAGTGAAGCTGATTGAATTCTATCAATGAAATTATTGAAGTCTATCAGTGAAACTGATTTCAGTCTATTAGTTCAATGATTGAAGTCTATCAATGAAACTGATTTCAGTCTATTAGTTGAATGATTGAAGTCTATCAGTGAAACTTCTTCAATCAGTTATTAAAGTTCATCAATGAAACTGATAGAAATCATTCAGTCCCTCTGACTACATTTGTTTCTTTGATCAGAAACTTCGAATCATCGCCGATATAAACCGCAACAGCTGAAAGGAGCCGCTTTCTAGCAGTCGAATTAATCTTCCTCTCTTCTCGCAACACTGCCGCGACCATAGCTTCACTGGAATCTCTAGAGATACCGACAAGAATCTTGATCTATTCTATAAGAATCACGTTTGAATGCAAGCTTGAGAACGAATCGAAAGGAAGAATCCATAATCGAAATCGAAATTGAACTTGAATTGTAATTAATTTTTAAATTATAGCAGCGATGAAATAATGGAAATCGGAAAGATGAAGAATATGCAAAAAAGGAGGGGCAAAAAAGAAATTTCGAGAAAAAAAGGAAAATATGCTATAATGAATTTTAGAAAAACTTGTACTATTTATAATGAACATTACAAAACATGCTACCCACGTCAATTTTCCTTCCTTTTAATATGGTATTTGGCAAACTTTTGTTTGTTTGTTTTTTTTTTAATTCATTGCATGAGTAACATCCAAGCTTAGTTCCTTTATATTCAATATCAACCACTTTTAAGATTACATAACTTTTTTTTACTTTCTATTTTCTTGAAAAATATTAGCAAGTACAAGTTTTTGACAAACGAGATCATAAATGATTCTACTCTACACAAATCGGAGTGTAACGACATAAATTAAAAGAATAAGCAACAACATCTCATTAGCCAAATTATAAGCCTTTCGTATCACGATCTTAGCCAACATGAAGTAACTCTACTCTACAAAACTAGACCTAATATCTATCATTACCTGAAGCTCGAGAGTATTTTTCAACAATTTATGAGATAATATATCTCACGTCTATCTCATGCATGATATCAATTAAAATTATATAAAAGGCGTAGTTAAAACAAAACTCTAGATCATGCATTTTATTCAAAACACAATTCAAGTTAATACAAATACCAGCAGTGTGATAAATCAAGTTCGAGATCCCTTAAAATCCATTTATTCAAACAAACAAAACATTAAAGATCAAAAAAAGAATAAATAGTCATGTAGAAAAACAATGACTGTAAAATAACAAATAAGCATGCCTATGGTCTCTTCATCAGCTATTTCAGTTAAATCATCCTAGTACAACCCCATACTTGAAATTTTAAATCCCCAGAAATGGTGAGAATTGAAAATTTTCAATAATAACCATTCAATAGAAGTACAACATAAATATATCATTGAGAATAAATCGTGTTGCAGCATAATCAATCAATCAACATAACATAGCAACAAATCAACACAATTGGGACTCAACTCATCAACATGCTGGCACAAGAGCAATCACATCACTTGAGACTTAGTCCCCTAAACTTAATAGAGCATATAACATTTTAGGATTCAAGTATACACGTGTTACAAGATCAAAGTGAGCTCTTCTTTAAGCCTGCTATGTCTCTACACATAACTAATGCAGTTGTACACTATGTCAGTAGAAACATATTTGCTAATATCAAAACTATACCCAAACATGCCTAACAAGAGAGGTATATCATCTACAACTTGTCCAATGATAACCCTCACCATGGTGGGTCTAGGTCCACGTATACCGCACATCTTATGATCTCGTGTCAAGAGTGGCTTACAACATGATCACGATTGGGGTCTATTGTGTGACAAAAACTAGGCTATCAGGAAAGGTAACTTAAGTTAACTCAACCTCTAGATGATGATATCCTAACTCTTAAAAATGGTACTAAGAGTAAACTAACACAATCACATCTACATGCATAATCATCTTGTCAGATGCCAACATATAATCACTCTAATTCTAACAAATAATTTATGGCCAGTGAACATACAAATACCACATAATATCCGGGTGCTAACAACATACAATGGACAGAATCATTCATCAACATAAAATACAAAGTCACAACATATACTTTTATAAACATAATTATTAAGTCACAAAACGCTAGACATGTCAAACTCATCATACTAGCATACATGCATGAATCTACATTCAATCCTAAGTAATATTGCACGAGGAACCACACAACTCAAGTAGTAAGGAATCCCTTGTTGGGAGCTCATAAAGCTCATAGATGAGTGCAACAAAATATTAAAAAGACGTTCTTAACATATTTTGGGAAACCTTAAAGTGAAAGGTGATAAAATATCTCATAAATCCATTACCAATCTCAAACGGTAAACATTGCGCTTTTAGAATCGAAGTAATTTAAAACACAATAAATTTATTTTACTTTAGAAATCACTTCCAAGTATACTTACACCAATATATAATATAACAATCAACTAAGTTTGAGCTATATATTATACGATAAACATAATAATTTAGAAGTGTGTTCGAAGTACTGGTTATATTATGTAAAAAAAGAGTTGGAAACAGTAAGTTACAATAAACAACGAATTCTAATAAGCAGTGTTTAAGATGTCATTTATTGTAACAAAAGTTTTGATAACAATGTTTGTGGTAGATGTTGTTATATTGAATTATATATAATTCTCCCTACTTTTGCATTAAAAAAGAAACACTTTCAATAGCTTTCTTAAATTTTAATGACAAAGTAATTTTTTTTATTTTTATGAGTAAAGCTAAATAAAATGATATATTTTTTTTCATAATATATATTTTTATTTTCAAAGAAATTTAATATTTCAAAATCAATCTCATAATAAAATTTATTTTATGTTTTTTCTTCAAAAAACAAAATATAACATAGCATTGTGTAAATGTATTTGGATTTAAAATATTTTTAAAGTTTTTTTTTTTAATTATTGTCTTCACTGAAATGAGCATAGTTATTATGTATTAATAACCATGAGATACTTGACTTTTTTTTAGTACAAATTGAGGGAGGAGACAGCAAATCCTACGTGAGTACTTGACTTAGTTCCCAACTCTTTATTTCTATTAAAAAAAAAAAAAAAATCTATTTTCTATGAATCAAAAGAAGAAAAAAAAAAGTCTTAAGACCTCAAACAATTTCATTTTTGAAAGTTTAGCTTGGTTTTATTAAAATTCTCTAGCCATGGTTTCATTTTTTTTTAATCGAAATATGTAGAATCCTAATTAGATCCAAAAAGAGTATTTATAAACTATTTTGATTTTTCAAATTTTGATTTATTTATTTTTTCAAATAAAAAAACATCGAACAAGGAAGGAAAACTGTATGTTAAAATAGTAATGAAGAGTGATTTAAATTTCAAAAAGTGAGTAAATAAATAAATAAATAAAATGACCTAAATATTCTATGTTTTGGTCTATAAACTTACCTAAGTTTTGTTTGAAAGTTTTCTAATATGACATCTTTAGTGTTGATGCCAACAAAATGGTCAACTGGATCAACGATACAAATTTATTTATCGAGGACTAGAAGCTTGCAAAAAAATAATAAAATTAGGCACACCAGTGTGACATGAGACACAGAGCCTCTGATGCCTAAGTTAGTAAGAGTTTAGAAGTGTAATTTATAGATAGCTTTTAGTACTTAGAACGGTTTACAAAGGTTCTAGCAAAGTTTAATTTTGATCTAAATGGAGAAATGACCTGACTTTTTATAGCAGCCGGTCTTGTAACCTCTGCGGCTCACTTAATGGTAGGTTAATGATCTGCCGTTAGAAACATCTGTCATTAAGCCGAGAATGAATACCGGCGTAACACTTGACCGTTAGCCTTTGAGGTGTAACAGTCTTGACTTGGAAGTTACTTGGATTCTGTCAACCTTTGCAAATCATCACCTCTACGGGCGACCCCTTGGTGGTGTGACCTTCTCTGTGTAACTCCAGAACGATACACCCAACAGGTGCAACGTTCCCAAGCGTTACTTGGACTTGGTCGACTCGTCCACAGGAAAGGCCTAACCTCCACGGCCGAATTTTTTGGGGTTGGCCCACTCGACCTATCTCCTTAGAGGCCGACATTGGTCTTGGTCAACACTTACGGGTTCTCACCTCCACGGCTCACCTTAAAGAGGGTCCTGGCCTTCTCAGCATAACTCCTGGCCGTTATCAGCGAATCTAGTCGTCACTTTGGACTCGGTTGACTCCTAGGGAGAGTTCTAACCTCCAAGGCCCATCCTTGAAGGATCTAGGCCTACTCATTGTAACTCCCGCCCACTACTACCTTACGACATAATAGTTCTAGAGGTTACTCGGACTTGGTCAACTCGTCCACTAGAGAGTCCTGACTTCTATGACCAACTCTATCAATTTTTTCCTACTCAACCGATCTCCTTAGACGTTGGCTTTGGTCTTGGTTAATCCTTACGGGTCCTCATCTTCACGGCTTGCCCCCAAAGGGGGGGGGGGGGTCTTGGCCCTCTTGACTAACTATTCTTGACCGTTATCAGCAGATCCAGTCGTCACTTTGAACTCGATTGACTTATGGGGGGGGAGTCCTAGCCTCCACAATCCATCCTCGGGGGATCCAGGCCTATTCGTTGTAACTACCGACCACTACTACCTTACGGCACAATGGTCCTAGAGGTTACTTGGACTTGGTCAACTCGTCCACATGAGAGTCTTGACCTCCATGGCAAACCCTTAGGGTTTCCGCCTACTTGACCAATCTTCTTAGAGGTCGACTTTGGTCTGGGTCAACCGTTGCAGGTTCTCACCTTCACGACTCGCCTCTAAAGGAGGGTCATGGCCCTCGGCATAATTCCTGGCCGTTATTATCGGTTCCAGTTGTCACTTACACTCGGTTGACTTCTAGGAGAGAGTCCTAACCTCCATGGTCGACCCTTAGGGGGCCAAACCTACTTTGGCCGGCCTTGCTCGACCCCTGGGGCCAGATTGAGCATGGACGACCCTAGTGGGGGGGGGGGGGGGTCCAACCTACCTTGGCTGACCTCCTGGGAATCAAGACTTGGGGGGGTCGGAATAGGCTTGGCCAACCCCTGAGGTCAAGGCCTCCCTGTGGGGTCGGAGTCGCTTTGGTTTTCCTTCAAGAGGTTCTAGGCCTTGACGGATATCTCGATAAATATTTTGCCTATAACATATAGTATTGAATCTTAACGAAACGATCATTTTCGTCCTTAATTTTTCAATACGTTTATTTCAACCATTTTTTTTTCATATTTGCTATATTATTATTTTTTGGCTATAATTTTATTTGCCTGGATATAAAAAAACTCGATATATTGAGTTTAAAAAAACTCGTTATATTGAGTTTAAATTTATGTTTAATGCGATATTTTGTTTTGAAAAATCAAAATATTAAGAAAATAAAACTTACGGTCACAAAAAGGAACTCGATAATTATTTGAGAATACTTGTTGGGTAAACATTTAGGCTACCTTTCGGGCATCCTTTTGGTTATAATGTTTTAGTACATGTTATAAAAAAAAGTTAAGGATTTTTTTACAAAATTAATTTTAAATAGTATAAATTCAAAAAAAATTTAATGAAAAAATGCAATTGTTAAATAAAATATTTTTTATTAACCTTTTAATTAATATTGGACCTAATGAAAATAAATTAACATTTTTGTTTTTATTTGTTGGATTTTTCATATTCTATTTGCTATATATTGTAATTGATATAATTATGGACTAAAAATAAGTATATTAGTATAGTTTTGCGTGAGAATCTTGATTAAAAATGAATTTTTTATAATCCAAATAATACTTTTTTTTTGAAAAGAAACTTCTCTCGTTGTCTCCAAAGGATGACACATTGGGTTGATGACTTGGATTATGAAGTTATGCTTTGATTATGAAGATATGGTCTTTCAAGAGTCCAGGTTATCTATTCTAAAAAAAAAAAAAAAACTTCTCTCGTTAGTAAAAATGAATTTAAATGATAAAAATGATTGTTTTGAATAAACAAAAGCCTCACTTTATTTTCATTGCATAATAAAATTGAAATTCATTTCATATTTTTGGTAAATTTTGCACTATTTGAGATTAGATTTTACACAATTTGATAGTGTCTTTTGCACAATTTGAGAGTGTATATCATGATTAACCTCCGTTTAAAATAAACGATGTCCGAACAAGGATCGAGTTATGATAATCCAACCATCCGTTTCAAAATTGGGATAGAAACTAACCAATTTTTATTAAAGTGAATGGGAATAGAAAAATGTTAACATCAAATATGATGCATAAGTTGCATGAGAAAACGAAAAAAATTATGAAAAACAATGAGAGATGTTAGGTAAGACAATAGTTTGAGTTTAAACTAACAAAACATTTAATATAAAGAGAAACTCGTGAAAGTAATAAAATCTAGAGAATAATTATAAATAGAGTTAGTAAAATTAAAAAAAAAAATTGTGAGGGTACATATAACAATCCAAAATTTTAAAGATTTAAATCAAAATTCTAATTTAAAATAAATTAAGCAGTTGTTAAAAATGACACTCGTTATTATTGTGAGAGGTTTATTAAGTGTTATAAAATTAATTAAATATGAGTATTTATAGATTAATCTCATTCCAATCAAATAATGTAGATCTATTTTTAGGGTTTAAAAGTTAAATTGAATTTTAAATATTGTTTTTATAAATAATAATAATAATAAAAACAAAACAACCCACCCCTCCCACCTTCTGCATTCGCGCGACCCCCTCTTTCTCTTCCTAAACCCCCCCTCCTTGCCTCCCTTCCTCATGCCACCACCCTACCTCACGCTGTCGCCGACCACGATCCACGTCGCCACCGACCGCGACCCACCTAGCCGCGACCCCGCCACACCGTGACCTACGTCGCGACTCGTCGCCTGCAAACTGTCTCTCTCTCTCTTCTCGTCCGTCGCTCGTCGCTGAACAGCCCGACCCTCGCCGTTCTCCCGCCGTGACCCATCTCAGCAGTTTTCGGGCTCGGATTGGCCTGCTCGGCTTATAGTCGGGGGTAAACTCGATTTCTTAGTCGGTTTTGTGTCGTTTCGGTTATTCCTCACTTAAAATGCAGCTTGCTCTCTTAATCATGTGGTTTGGTCTCTTGAGATTGATAGAATTGGTGAAGGTTCGTAGTCGGGTGAGTTTGTATTGGTTCGGGTTAGTCATTGAGGTTTCCATTGGGGCTAAATGCTATTTGTTGGGTGTCGTTTCAGCTTGGTTTATGGTTTTCGGGGTTCGCTTAGCGTTTACGGTTGTTCGTTTGATTTTACCTTTGTTTTAGAAGCTTTGGGTAGACCTTTACTTAGTTGTAACCGAGTCGCGTAGGCGTCGACACTAATTGATGGCCTTGGTTTCTTGTAGGAAAAGAGGCTTAAGCTCGTTGAGGCTTTTTGGACTCGCTCAAGCTGCTGTCGTGCCTTTATTGTTCTGTAAGGGATCTTAACGGGTGTATAAGTAATTGTATTCTTGCTTGGATGTTTGTTTATACGTTGTTTGCTGCTCGTTAATTACTTATTGAATTTAAAAGCACGTGGTCTGTGATCTGATAGACTAGAACTTTGTTTATATGTTGTTTGCTGCTCGTTAATTGCTTATTGAATTCGAAAGCATGTGGTCTGTGATCTGGTAGGCTAGAACAATGATCTTATGCTGTCGTTGTTCGTAGATATTTTATTGTTAATTGTGGAAAGACTTTAGGGAAGCGATGCATGACTTCTTCATAGTTGTCTAGTTCAGGAATTGATTGTTGTTTGCTTGAGTCACTTTCCTTGATGGAGTGAGCGTGTTGGCCATGCGATCTAGGCACGTCTCCTCCCCGCCAAAGGGTGGTTGCATTAGACTATAGGGTCTATTGTTTTTGTGACACGTCAGGGGGCGACCCATAGGGGTGTAGGGTTAGACGCAGCTAACGTTCCTTGACGGATAGAGGTTACTATTGTAAGAGGCTTCGCACGTTATTAGGGCGGTGATTGCTACATCGACCCGAAGTGTGGTGGGACTGACCATAGAGTCGATAGTCTACACTCAGGAACTTGGCATCGGCTGGAAACCTGGTCGTCCATACGTGTAACCTAGTTGAGTGGTATAGGGCGTACAGGGTGCGATAGTGGGAATCAGACATTGGTCGGTTATCCCTCATCGCAAGAGTTGAAGCGGAAACTTGCAAGGCAGTGAGCAGCTGAATTTTCTTCGGCATAAGTGACCGCCGCGCTAGCAGGTTAGATCGCTCTCGGATCAGCACCGTGCGTGGTACCTGATGTTCAGGATTGACCCCACCGTGCCAGAGGGACCCAGGATAGCCTGGACAACTCCAGTGGTTGACTCTTGCCCCAAGGCATTCTGCCGTACTTGGGAGAGTTCGGGTAGTGGCTTTCCAGGTCTCACGGCATTGGCCGGTGAGGCCCCTCCTCGAGAACCGTTTAAGGGTCATCGGGCCAGGTGACTCAGGTTCTCGAGAGTTGGGATGTTTTTCCTTTGTTTGTTGTGATTTTCATAGACTTAATTGTTAAGACATGTTTGCTTTCGTCATTATATGCTTGCATACCCGTGCGAGTTTCTCTTACTGACTTTCACGACTCACCATTCGTTTCATGTTGGCTGTGGCTTCCATCCACAAGTGCAGGTTTATACCAGGACGGTTGACGGAGGCAGCTAGGCGACCGGAGAGGAAAGGACTAGATATTGACACGTGTCGAGTCCTTACTTTTGGATAGTTTTGTATATGCATTATTTCGAATCATTTTGGTATTGGCATGTGTTTTGTTTTAAAACGAGCACTCAACTCGGTATTTGACTTTTGGATTAGTAGGATGTTTTGAAACTCTTTTGCAGGATGTCTGTTTAAGTTTTATAAAAGCCAGGTTATGTTTTTACAGGTGCGGTTTCTCCATTTTTAGGGGAAACTCTACCGAAATTTCTAAAAGTATTTCATGCATAGTTTTTTGACACCTCGGTTTTCTTACGTGTTAAGACCGGGTTGTCACATCGAGGCCCATGAGCAACATAAGAAGAATGAGACACTCGAGCAAGCTTTTCAAACTAAAGCCTCAATCAAAGACGAAAAGGTACTCTATTCTCAAAATTTCCAAGGTAGAGGTCGTGGCCGTGGAAATCGTAGAAATTGTCACGGTGGTCAAAGCAAGAGTCATGAATGGTACTATAAGGAGAAGGATAGTCGAGCCAACCAAATTGGGGTGGAAGAGAACGCGGTTGAGGAAGAGGCAGTCGTTCAAATTATTCCATCAAGTGTTACAAATGTCACAAATATGGTCACTATGCGAGTGATTGCAAATCCGGCAAGTGTTATAACTGTGGTAAAGTGGGCATTTTGTAAAAAATTGTCGAGCCGATAAAAAGGTGGAAGAAACAACCAACCTAGTCCAAGAAAAGGAAACAAACGAAGGTCTTCTCTTCATGGCTTAAAATGTAGGTCTTCTCTTCATGGCTCAAAATGAAGTCAACATAAACAATGACACTTTGTGGTACCTCGATTCGGAAGCAAGCAACCATAAGTGCGACCACAAGCACCTATTCAAATAGATGCAAAAGATTAAAGATGGTCAAGTGTCATTTGGAAATGCATCAAAAGTGGAGATCAAAGGTCGATGTACGATTTATTACTTGCAAAAGTATGACTTGATAGGGTCAATCAAAGATGTTTATTACATACTAAACCTCAAGACCAACATTTTGAGTTTGTGGCTACTCACAGAGAAGGATTACTCGATATTTTTAAAAGATCGGCTGCTTAATTTGAAAGACAAGCAAGGGCGTCTAGTTGTTCGAGTCGAGATGGAATGAAATCGGATGTACAAGCTTAATTTGAGAAGTATACGAGAAAAATATTTGCAGGTAGATGTAGAAGACAAGACATCGTTGTGGAATCCCTGCTTTGGTCACCTACATCATTATGGCCTAAAAAAGTTAGCGAAGAAAAATATGGTGTACGGGCTACTCAACATGGATTACAAGGGAAAATTTTGTGAAGAATGTGTGCTTAGTGTCACGGTCATGCTTGTCCAGTGCGTGTTGCACATGGCCGCATGAACCTCTCTACCCCTTTTCATCATGCTTTT
>JBBMEG010071722.1:0-12996 GCA_037832605.1 Cyclanthera cordifolia | reverse complement strand
AAGTTAGGTTAAGTTAATGTTCATCATTTGACTCGAGCATAACTTAAAAGATGTAAAATATAAAAGAATAGTTTGACTCTAAAAGATGAAATGACAGCTCTTTGTAATTATTCAATTTCATTAGTCTCTTTGAGAGTAGTTTAAAACTTGTTTTCTGAGCTCTCTAGAGAGCTCTGTTTGATATGTATACTATTAAATTTCATCTATCAATATGTTTGATCCCCATTAAAAAACTTTGTTTACTTTCGGTAAGATTCAAGAGAGTAGCTATATAAATAAAGATGTTAAAAGCAAAACTAGCCTTCTACTTCTTGTAGTAGGTCGGGTTTGTTATCCAGCAGCCGATCTCATAGTATCAAACAGAAATAATTCATGTTGTCAGTTGTGGAAACTTTTTTTGAGCACTATAATAAAAAATGGAATGATATTGAAGTTATTGTTGCTCTTCTATACCTAAAGGATGCAAAGAGGGGTAAACACTTTCATCATTGTATATAGTGAACACTAGTATTAGAAAATTATGCTTTGACACCGACTTCTGTGTTCTTTGTGAAAATTTGTGTGATATTTCTTAATTTGATAAGGTCAACTGATGGATATCGAACTATTTAGCTTATGGGTGTTTCTGATCTATCTTTGAATGTCATTTTAGATAATTGAAGACATTGTTAATGCAGTGTAGTTGAAGTTATCTTAATCATTTTCGAGTTGAAGTTGTTGTAAGTTTGCTGCTTCATAGTTTTCATCTTATGGTAGCAAATGCATGCATTAAGTATCATCTAATGTCAAAGAAAATGGGCTGGTGGGTTATGATAACCCAAACCATGTTTGCGGGCCCAATTATGTTAAACACTCATAAGCGTCGCCTACCATTAAAAAACGGGCCCGATGGATTTCAATTCCCCCGCTACATGTTATTATTAGCACCGCATGCGATTTTCCAGAAATAAAATCAAATTGTATGGCAGTTTCGATCTGAATATCCCTCGATTTCAACATAATTCCTCTCGCTCTCTCATCTTCATCTTCATCTTCAAGATCGAAACCTTTTAGGCTGTTCACGAATTTCTAAAATTTCATCTCAAAGGTTGGTGTTGAAGTCGCCGAATCAAGGAGGTTTTGCCCCCACCGTCTAGAGCTTGATTTCCGTCAAGAATCTCAATCTTGGTTGTCGAAGGAACGATAAGGATTTTGTGTGGTTACTTTAGGTTGGGGTTGGAATTTTTATTGGGGGTTTTAGATGCTATTTTAGATGTATTGAAATTGAAATTTTTATGGCCGCATGAATTTCTCCCAAATCAAAGCAAAACCATTTCGAGCTCTTCACGATATTCTATGTAAACGGTGCCACACACCACGTTTTACCCAAATCAGAGCGAATAGAAGTAGGAAAACCCATATTCCCTCCCTCATTTTTCCCTTATTCTTGAAATTCGATAGGGACAATGAAAAATCACAAAAATTTAGTCAAATTATATGTTTGCATTTTATTACAAATTATTGAAAATTAGTACAATTAAAACTAAAGAATAAATAATAAATAAATCGTAACTCCTCTTACACTAACCTATCCCCAAACACCATTTATCATAACTCCTATTATAATAACCTAACTACTCACCTTATATCATAACCTACCATCTATTGTAACTATATGTGCCCCAAACACATCGTAAAGATCTTAATCATTTTTTGGTTGATATTGTTATAAGTTTGCTGCTTCCTAGTTTCCATCTTATTGTAACAAATGCATGCATTAAAGGTACATCTCACATTAGAAAAGGATTCATACTATTTAGTATAAGGTGAAAATTCACCTAATGTCTTTGAATTTATAATACTTGATTAGCGTTAGAGAAGCAGTCAAGCACATTTATTTTGGTAATCAACTTAAGAAAAATATTCTTCGAATATATATCTTACTATTATGGGTTCTAGTTTATTTAAGTTACTTAAGATGACAAGTCTAGATTTATGTAACTTTGAAGTTTGCACTAAAATAATTAAGAAATATAATAATAATAAGAAAAAAAAAAGTTAAGAAGTGGCATGGAGGAATTTGCAAAGAATGCGAGAGTGTGAGTTAGAGGAATTTACAAAGAATGTGAGACTGTGAGGGTATGCAACCTTATGCCTTTCCCTTCCCACCGTTTATGGCCTTTGATGAGTGTAGTTAGTGTAGTTGAGAGTATGAGTGGGTTCATTTGGACGTTCATTTGTATAATCATGTGGATTTTGGGTTTTTTGGATTAGGGTTCATGGGTTTACCTATTTAGTTAGTATTGTTAGCGAAGCAAATGATCTATTTCGTAAAACCATTTAATTTTGCCTGACTGGTGGCATTAGTAGACTTATTTTTATGAGGCCCCTTGCATAAAAAATAAGTCAGACGCATGAAGGGCATGGAGGGCAGGCCAGCTTGCGCATTTAAATACTTTATGGGGCCCAGTGCATAGAAAATAAGTTAGACGTCCTCGCCTTATCTTCGAAGGCGACCCTTGTTCTTTGCTTTGCCAAGGCTGGTCTGCTCTCCCACTTTTGGGAGAATTAGGGCAGCTGCTCCTGCTATCTCGGCTCAGGGAGGCTTTGTCCTGGCTCACATCTTGAGCTTTCTCACTGTTGCCCTCAACCTTCAAATCAAAGAAACGTTTTGCTACTGCATAGGCTTCTGACAAGGTTTGAACTCTTTGTTTATATACTTTTGACCTTGCCCATGACTTTAGTCGCTTAACAAACAGAAGACCTTGTCTTTCTCTGACATATCTCGGATGTCTAACATTAGCCTTGCAAACTGCTTGACATAGTCTCGGATTGACCCTGTATGTCTTAACTCACGCAGCTTACGTCTTGACGGGATTTCAACATTCTCGAGGAAGAATTGACAGCGCAACTTTTATGTCTTTTCCCATGTGTCGATGGTACATTTCCCTTCTTGGATATCAATGTATCGCGACCGTCACTACACTTTGGCGTTATCGATTAGGTGCATTGTTGCTAGAGTGACCTTCGACTCTTCAACGATAGTGTTTGTTGCTTTCAAATTCTTATCCATGTCAAACAGGTAATTTTCCAAAGCTTTGGAATCCCGAGCACCACATAAATGCTTTGGCTTGAACAATGCCTCTGGGTGAGGCTTGATTTCCCATCGCCAGTATGGTGAGGTTTATGCGAGCACTCAACTCGCCCGATTACGTCTATAGGCTATCGAGTGTCGCTTTAACGTTTTCAGAAAGGTCAATGACTAATTGAGCAATAAACCTTTGAGCACTTTCATTGTTCTCATTGCGGTCTTCCATATGGGTAACAAAGCATGTTGTACTGTCACCACGCTGAAACACTACAAATCTTGTGGTTTTTTCCACAAGGGTCTCCACCCTCATCATCAACTCTTGGACAAAATCCGATCTACGCAGTCAGCTACCACATCAATCATGTTAGCCTTAGAACTAATCTCATCCAGCCGAGATTTAAAAAGATGAACAGAGTCAGGGAACTCTTTTAGATAGACCATCTCTTGTTTCAACAAAATCAACCTGTCAGTGTGGGCCTTTCCCATCACTTTATTCTTGCACATCTAGAGGAAACTTTCAATGGAGTTAACAAAGCTCGAATACCAACAGTCATGATCAAACTTTGTTGTCGTTGCAAAGCAATCGTGAGGCACCTACTCTAACCCAGCGAGGAAGTCAGCCAAACGAAAAGGCATAACAAGTGGCATAACTGGTGCAACCTTTATCACGGGCCTTCTTGAAACGATTTTCGAAAAAAGGAGAAAAAAGGTTTCGAAATACATTTTATCTATGAAAGGCTATATGGAAATACAACAAGGACCACTTTAACTATATTGCATTCAACATATAACTTAGTAGACAGGAAGTTTCAAGAAGCCATACCCCCTATAGTACATTTGGGGCCATATTTGATGTGGCAGACTTGCATGTTAAAATGGTAAGGAGTCATACGACCACGTGCAACATGCACTCGACATGCATGACCGTGACACTTGGTTCATAGTGACATGAGGATTTTGTTAGAGTTAGTATACGGATAAGGATTAGGATTAACATTAGGATTCGAATAAGGATTAAGATGTAAACTCTATATAAGGCATTACTTTTAATAATAAAAGCATGACGCCTCTTTACATCTCAATAACGTTTACATGGTATTAGTGTGGGTTTGCGATTAGAGTTGAAAGAAATAAAAGGAAAAAATGTTTGCCAGGATCTGCCTAGACTGCCACCGCCACCCTTTACCGGAGTTTGTTCTCACTGTTGTCGCATTTTGATAGTCTAAGAACCGATCTATAGTACCTTAAAGTTTGGTGGCCATCCGACACATAGCGAGTGCACACGTAAGGAGAGAAGTTCAAAAATGGAGTTTACCAGACAACATTGCCACTCATAAAAAAACATCAGCTTCATCAATTGTTTTACGTGCGTCTTCAACACAATAAATCGTTGGAAAGTTCTTGCAAAGATCTTCATCATGTAAAATTTCATGGCCAGAACATAATTAACAAAGCCGCACACGCCCTTACAAGTTCACAATGCAAACAAATTTCGGAAGTTATGTTGCAGCAACTTATGGCCGCACGTTAGAGTGCGTGGGCCATCTTATTCGACTTAGTTTTTGTGGAATTTTGTGCACAATCTAGTCCACTACAAGTGTGGGTAGTTTGTTTTAGTTTTAAAGCACCAGGTTGTCTCGATGTCAAGGGAGAATATAAGATTCTGAATCAACAAATATTGTTACTTATTCGATGGAAATGACAAAGCAGTCTCAGATAGCCCACCTTGCATCCATTGATAATGCTTCCGTTATGGACGAGTTTGCTAAAATTTGAGTGTCAAATGAATCATCGTACTCTTCCTCTTCATATCCTCATACTACAACTTTAGCGAACTCAGGTAATAATCATTGTCTTCTTACATTGTCATCAAAATGGGTCTTCAAAAACTAGAGCTACTGCTCATATGACAGGTAATATTAGTTTGTTTTCGTCTTCTTCATCGTCTGGTTCATTTCCTTCTATCACTTTAGAAGATGCGTCTTCGTCTCTTGTTTAGGGAACTGGTGCGATCACACTTACCCCTACTCTTTCTTTATCCTCTGTTTTATGTTTACCTAAGTTTTCTTTTAAACTAATTTCGGTAAGTCCAATTTCTCGTGACCTCATTTTTTTCGTTTCCTTTTTCTCTAGTTATTGCTTATTTCAAGATCATTTGACAAAGAAAGCTATTGCTAGATAGCATGAATCTGAGGTCTCTACATTCTTGATCAACTTCCACCAAGGGTTGTAGCGTGTTCGAGTATTGAGTCATTGTTCAAGATTCATTGTCAGTTAGGTCATCCTTTGTTGTCTATTTTAAAGAGGTTATATTCAGAGTTTCATAAGGTGTCATCTCTAAATTGTGAGTCTTGTCAATTTGCAAAATTTCATCGTCTTAGTTTGATTCCTCCAGTCAATAAGCGAGTTGATGCTTCGTTTGAGTTAGTACATTTAGATGTTTGAGGTTCAAGTCCTGTAGTTTCCAACATTTGTTTTAGGTATTTTGTTACTTTTGTGGATGATTATTCTCGTCACACTTGGGTTTATTTAATAAAAATCGTTCTGAGTTGTTTTCTATCTTTTGTGCCTTTAATGAAAAAATTTGAACTCAAATCAATAATTCTATCAAAATATGGCGTACAAATAATGGGAGGGAATATTTTTTCTAATGTTCCTGGTTTCTATTTACACGATAAAGGTATTATTTCTCAGTCTTCGTGTCCTGATACTCCATCCCAAAATAGGGTAGTAGAGAAAAAGAAGAGACATCTCCCGAAACTACAAGGGCCTTGTCATTTCAAATGAATTTCCCAAAGCATTTTTGGGTTGATGCTGTTTGTACAACTTGTGTCTTGATTAATCGCATGCCTTCGAGTGTTTTGAGGGGTGGTATTCCATTTGAAGTATTGTTTCCTACTAAAGAAACGTATGTAATTCATGATTTGGTCTAAAGTTCGTCACAAGTTCGTCCTACACACTCCTCCCAAACCTTTGTTCGACAAAATTTTCTTTTTTGTGCTCATACATGATTAATTTTTCGAGTTTTTGGGTTTTTATTCCAAAAAGTATCTAATTCATGATTTGATCTAAAGTTCGTCACAAGTTCATCCTATCCACTCCCAAACCCTTGTTCGACAAACTTTTCTTTTTATTCTAATACCTATATATTTATGCGAGTTTTTTAGTTTTTTAGTTCAAAAGTATGTAATTCATGATTTGGTCTAAGGATCGTTGCAATTTTTGTCCTACACACTCCTCCCAAACCCTTGTTCGACGAACTTTTCTTTTTTTTTTCTTATACTTATACATTTATGCGAGTTTTGAGTTTTTTAGTTCAAAAAGTATGTAATTCATGATTTGGTGTAAAGTTCGTCGCAAGTTCGTCCTACACACTATTCCCAAACCCTTGTTAGATGAACTTTTATTTTTTTATTCTTATACCTTACATTTATACATGTTTTTGGGGTTTTAGTTCCAAAAAATATGTAATTCGTGATTTAGTTTAAAGTTTGTCACAAATTCATCTTACACACTTCTCCAAAACTCTTGTTCGACGAACTTTTTTTTTTTTAATCTTATACCCATAGATTTATGTGATTTTTTGGGTTTTTTGTCCAAAAAGTATGCAATTCATGATTCTGTCTAAAGTTCGTAAAAACTTTGTCCGACAGAGTCTTCCCAACCCCTTTGTTCGACGAACTTTTTTTTTTTTATTAACATATCCATAGATTTATGCTAGTTTTTGGGTTGTTTAGTCCAAAACGTATGTAATTCATGATTAGGTCTAAATTTCATCACAAGTCTGTCCTACACAATCCTCTCAAACCCTTGTTCGGTGAACTTTTCTTTTATATTAACATTCCCATAGACTGATGCAAGTTTTGGAATTTTTTAGTCCAAAAAGTATGTAATTCAAGATTTGGTCAAAAGTTCGTTACAATTTCCTCCCAAACCGTTGTTCGATATGAACTTTTCATTTTTATTCTCATACCCATTGATTTATGCGAGTTTTTGGATTTTTTAGTCCAAAGATTATTGTAATTCATGATTTTGTCGAAAGTTCAACACAAGTTCGTCCTACACACTCCTCCCAAACCAATGTTCGACGAAGTTTTCTTTTTTCTTCTCTAACCCATAGATTTATGTGAAATTTGGGCTTTTTATTCCAAAAAGTATGTAATCCATGATTTGGTCTAAAGTTCGTCCTACACACTCCTCCCAAACCCTTATTCGAGAAACATTTCTTTTATTTCTTCATACCATTGATTTATGTGAGCTTTTGGGTTTTCTAGTCTAAAGAGTATGTAATTCATGATTTGGACTAAAGTTCATCATTTGTTCGTCGTACACACTCCTCCCAAAACGTTATTCTAAAGCAGCTATAAAAGCTATGCCTGTCAATCGAGTAGGTGATTTTGGATTAGCTCCTGGGATTTCGGGTCGTTTTACTCTCTTTCAAACAGTAGACTTTTCCACCATTTTTGCTCGTGCTAGTGCCCCCATAAATTCATGGATTTCTTGCAATATTAGATTTAATGCCATAACTGTGCGTGGTCTGCGATGAAGAAAAATACAAAGATTTGATCAGGAATAGTGAGTTGATATTCGCTGATATGCTTTGCGAGAACAACAAACTTTTTATTTTTATTCTCAAACTCATAGATTTATGCGAGCTTTTGGTTTTTAGTCCAAAAACTATGTAACTCATGATTTGGTCTAAAGCTCGTCCTACACACTTCTCCAAAACCTTTGTTAGACGAACATTTCTTTTTATTCTCATACCCATAGATTTATGCGAGTTTTTGGTTTTTTAGTTCCAAATATGATTTTGTCTAAAGTACGTTCTATATACTCTTCTTAAATCTTTGTTTCACGAACATTTCTTTTTATTCTCATACCCATTTATTTATGCGAGTTTTAGGGTTTTTTCATCCAAAAAGTATGTAATTCATGATTTGGTCTAAAGTTCGTCACAAGTTCGTTTTACACACTCCTCCCAAACCCTTGTTCGAAGAACTTTTCATTTTTATTCTCATACTCGTTTATTTATGCGAGTTTTTGGGTTTTTTAGTCCGAAAAGTATGTAATTCATGATTTGATCTAAAGTTTCTTACGAGTTTGTCCTACACACTCCTCCCAAACTCTTGTTCAAAGAACTATTCTTTTTATTCTCATACCCATAGATTTATGCTATTTTTGGAATTTTGAGTTCAAAAAGTAGGTAATTTATGATTTGGCCTAAAGCTCATCAAAAGTTCGTCCTACACACCCCTCCCAAACCCTTGTTGGACGAACTTTTGTGTTTTTATTGTCATACCCATAGACTTATAAGAGTTGTCAGGTTTTTTATTCCAAAAACTGTTTAATTCATGATTAGGTCTCGTCACAAGTTCATCCTACAGAATCCTCTTAAACCCTTGTTCAACGAACTTTTCTTTTTATTCTCATACCTATAGATTTATGTTTGGTTTTGGGTTTTTTAGTCCAATAAGTAGGTAGTTTATGATTTGGTCTAAAGTTCATCACAAGTTCATCCTACACACCCCTCCCAATTAGTTGTTGACAAATTTTTGTTTTTTATTCTCATACCCATAGATTTATGCGAGTTTTTAGGTTTTTAGGCCAAAAAGTATGTAGTTCATGATTTGGTTTGAAGTTTGTCACAAGTACGTCCTACACACTCCTCCCAAACCCTTGTTTGACAAACTTTTCTTTTTATTCTCATACCTATAGATTTAGGCAAGTTTTTGGGTTTTTAGTCCAATAAATATGTAATTCATGATTTGGTCTAAAAGTTATCACAACTCCGTCGTACACACTCCTCCCAAACTCTGATTGGACGAACTTTTCTTTTATAACTTCATAGCCATTGATTTATGAGAGTTTTTGGATTTTTTAGTCCAAAAAGTATGTAATTCATGATTTGATCTTAAGTTTGTCACAAGTTCGCCTGATACACGCCTCCCAAACCCTTGTTCGACGAACTTTTGTTTTTTAGTCTCATACCAATAGATTTATGCGCGTTTTTGGGTTTTAGTCCAAAAAGTATGTAATTCATGATTTGGTCTAATGTTCATCAAAAGTTCCAAACAATTGTTGGACGAACTTTTCTTTTATATCTTCATAGCCATTGATTTATGCAAGTTTTTTGGTTTTTCAGTCCAAAAAGTATGTAATTCATGATTTTGTTTTAAGTTTGTCACAAGTTCGCCAGACACACTCCTCCCAAACCGTTGTTCGACAAACTTTTTATTTTTATTCTCACACCCATAGATTTATGCAAGTTTTAGGTTTTTGGTTAAAAAACTGTTTAATTAATGATATGGTCTAAAGTTTGTCACAAGTTAATCGCACACACTCCTCCCAAGCCCTTGTTTGATGATGATTTCTTTTATATCTTCATACCCATTGATTTATTCGAGTTTTTGTATTTTTTTAGTCCAAAAAGTATATAATTCATGATTTGGTCTAAAGTTCGAACCAAGTTCGTCGTACACACTTCTCCCAAACTATTGTTAAACAAACTTTTCTTTTATATCTTCATACCCATTGATTTATGCGAGTTTTTGGTGTTTTAGTCCAAAAAGTAGGTAATTCATGATTTGATCTAAAGTTATTTACAAGTTTGTCCTACAAACTCCTCCCAAACTCTTGTTTGAATAAACTTGTATTTTTTACTCTCACACCTATAGATTTCTATAAGTTCTTAGGTTTTTTGGTTCCAAAATTGTTTAATTAACGATTTGGTCTAAAGTTCTTTTATATTTCATACCCATTTATTTATGTTAGTCCAAAAAGTAGGTAGTTCATGATTAGGGTTGAAGTTCATAACAAGTTTGTCCTACATACTCCTCTGAAACCTTTGTTCGATGAACTTTTCCTTTTTACTCTCATATGCATAGATTTATGACAATTTTTTGGTTTTTAATCCAAAATGTATTTAATTCATGATTTGGTCTACCGTCCTAGACACTTCTCCCAAACCCTTGTTCTACAAACTTTTGTTTCTTATTCTCATACCCATAGATTTTTGCAAGTTTTTGGCTTTTACTCCAAAAAGTATGTAATTCATAATTTGGTATAATGTTCATCACAAGTTCATCCTACACAATCCTCATAAACTATTTTTTGATAAAATTTTCTTTTTTATTCTAATACGCATAGATTTATGCAAGTTTTTGGATTTTTGGTTCCAAAACTATTTAATTAATGACGTTGTCTAAAGTTCGTCACAAGTTCGTCGTACATACTCCTCACAAACCCTTGTTTGACGATGATTTCTTTTCTATCTTCATACCCATTGATTTCTACGAGTTTTTAGATTTTCTTAGTCCAAAAAGTATGTAATTCATAATTTGTTCTATAGTTCGTCATAAGTTCGTCGCACATAGGCCTCACAAACCCTTGTCTGATGATGATTTCTTTTGTATCTTCATACCCATTAATTTATTCGAGTTTTTGGATTTTTTGGTCCAAAAAGTAAATAATTCATGATTTTGTCTAAAGTTAGAATCAAGTTCGTCATACGAACTTCTCTCAAACCCTTGTTCGACGAACTTTTCTTTTATATCTTCATACCCATTGATTTATGCGAGTTTTTGGGTTTTTTAGTCCAAAAAGTACGTAATTCATGATTTGGTCTAAAGTTCGTTACAACTTCGTCCTACAAACTCCTCCCAAACCCTTGTTTGATGAACTTTTCTTTTTTATTCTCATACCCATAGATTTATGTATGTTTTTGGGTTTTTCATTCCAAAACTTTTGAATTCATGATTTGGTCTAAAGGTTGTCACAAGTTCGTTGTACACACTTCTCCCAAACCCTTGTTTCAAGAACTTTTATTTTTAATATAATACCAATAGATTTATGCGAATTTCTGGATTTTTTAGTCCAAAAAGTATGTAATTCATGATTTTGTCTAAAGTTCGTCACAAGTTCGTCCTACACACCCCTCCCAGACCTTTATTTCACGAACTTTTCTTTTATATCTCATACCCATTGATGTATGAGAGTTTTTGGGCTTTTAATCAAAAAAGTATGTAATTCATGATTTTTTCTAAAGTTCGTCACAAGTTTGTTCTACACACACCTCTGAAACCCTTGTTCGACAAAATTTTCTTGTTTACTCTCACACGAATAGATTTATTACAGTTTTTGGGTTTTTAATCCAAAACATATGTAATTCATGATTTGGTCTAACGTCCTACAGAGTTTTCCCAAACCCTTGTTCGACTATCTTTTGTTTCTTATTCTCGTACCCATAGATTTTTGCAAGTTATTGGCTTTTTAGTCCAAAAAGTATGTAATTCATAATTTGGTGTAATGTTCATCACATGTTCGTCCTACACACTCCTCCTAAACTATTTTTTGACGAACTTTTCTTTTAATTGTAATACGCATAGATTTATGCAAGTTTTTTAGGTTTTTGGTTCCAAAACTGTTTAATTAATGATGTTGTCTAAAGTTCGTCACAAGTTCGTCATACATACTCCACCTAAACCCTTGCTTGATGATGATTTTTTTATATCTTCATACCCATTGATTTCTTCAAGATTTTAGATTCTTTTAGTCCAAAAAGTATGTAATTCATGATTTGCTGTAAAGTTCGTCACAAGTTCGTTGCACATACGCCTCACAAACCCTTGTTTGATGATGATTTCTTTTGTATCTTCATACCCATTGATTTATTTTAGTTTTTGGATTTTTTAGTCCGAAAAGTAAATAATTCATGATTTGGTCTAAAGTTCGAATCAAGTTCGTCATACGCACTTCTCTCAAACTCTTGTTCGACGAACTTTTCTTCTTTATCTTAATACCCATTGATTTATGCTAGTTTTTGGGTTTTTTAGTCCAAAAAGAAGGTAATTCATGATTTGGTTTAAAGTTCTTTACAAGTTCGTCCTACAAACTTGTCCCAATCCCTTGTTTGACGAACGTTTCTTTTTTATTCTCATACCTATAGATTTCTGTATGTTTTTTGGTCTTTCATTCCAAAACTGTTTAATTCATGATTTCGTCTAAAGTTTGTCACAAGTTCCTCCTACACACTCCTCCCAAACCCTTGTTTGAAGAGCTTTTCTTTTTAATATAATACCGATAGATTTATGCGAATTTTTGGATTTTTTAGTCCAAAGAGTATGTAATTAATGCATTTGTCTAAAGTTCGTCACAAGTTCGTCCTACATACTCCTCTCAAACCTTTGTTCGACGAACTTTTCTTTTATATCTCATACCCATTGATTTATGCCAGTTTTTGGGCTTTTAGTCAAAAAAGTATGTAATTCATGATTTCGTCTAAACTTCGTCACAAGTTCGTCCTACACACTCCTCCAAAACCCTTGTTCGATGTACTTTTCTTTTTTATTTTCATAACCATAGATTTATGATTTCACTTAACCTGGTGAGTAGGATCACGATCAATTAGTGGAGAAGATCACAATCAATTCTCTAAACCTGTTGAGTATGATGAAGATCAATCTTTGGACCTTCTTGATTTGTCTCCTCCAATCTTCCTGGCTATGTCTTCTATATTGCACTATATGCTTTGTGGAAAGCTTTTTAGAGAAAGGAGCTCGGAAGTATTTCTCTATGGAGAAAAAAAAGAACTCAATTACTGAGAGGTTTATCTATTTGAGAATTATGTTACTCTCAATTGAGTGAGATTAGAATGAAGATTTCACATGCCTCTTATTTATAGTAGAAAAGTGAATCTTTAAAGTAGGAAAAGATAATATTTTTTAATATTCAATAGTAAAAGATATTAGAAAAAATAAAAGGTTTTCCATCCCAATTTAAAATTAGTTTTATTTATTTTTGATTGATATTTATCCAATAAATTTCAACTCCATAATATATCGAATATATTATAATAAATAAATCTCTACAACTAATATATTCAATATATTAATTTTTCTACAAATAATAATTATCTAATAATTCAATTA
>JBBMEG010071670.1:0-13004 GCA_037832605.1 Cyclanthera cordifolia | reverse complement strand
AATGGGGATATTCCCGAAACTCACAAAGAAAAAAGGAAGTGAGTTAGACAAAAAGAGAAGAAACTTGGACAAAAAAAGAAGTAACTTGGACAAATCTATTATTTCGATATGATAAATTAGTTCAATATTCTGATTTATATGGGTTGCCCGGGACTCAAACCCGGAACTAGTCGGATGGAGTAGATAATTTACTTGTTAAAAAAAATAAGTAAAAAAAAATCTCTGCATCTCATATTTACTTTATTGAGTGTTTTTAGTTAACAAAGTTTAGATCATAAAATCAAATTTAAAGAATTAAAAAGTTAGCAAACCCTATTCACCCTATTGCCTTTCGATCCTACATCATTGACCCGAGAGGATATTGGTTTATAATGAGACTATAAACACTTGTTCATTAGAGGAATCAGTGGCGCTAAAGGAGAAAGATATAACCATATAGTAAAACAAATCTTTTGTCTTAACTATGGATTACAAATAAGCTCGCGAAGAATCACATAGGCGATGACCAATTATATTCGTGGACATAACTTGTCCTATAGTGTGAAAGAGTTTAGCACAAGCCTTTAGTGGAATAAGCCTGATGTTAACGAATAAAGATCAAATCCCGAATTTTGCTATAGATCCACCAGTTCCCGAGCTAACTCATTCTTATTGGTATACTATTTCATTAGAGAGTGAAGTTGAAGAGTTCAAGTTCACAAATTAATTATATGAGACATAATTAATAGAAGCATACAGTTTAATTTATTTAAACTTGGTCATTAATATATTGGATATATTAATTTAATATTTATTGGATAAACATTATTAAGAAAAAATTAATTTATGGAAAAAATTAATTTTAAATAATTATTTAATTAAGATAGCAAAGTAATTAATATGTTGGACATTGTAATTTATTTAATAATTATTAAATGAAAAATATTAATATATATGTTGGACATATTAATTGGATTAATAATTATTGGATAATTATTAAAGTAGAGAATTAATATATTGAATAATGGTTTTATTAATTAGGCATTTATTTATTTATAATATATTGTATATATTATAGAACTGAAATTTATTAGATGAATATCAATTAAAAAGAAATAAAACAAGATATGGGATCAGAATTTTTAAATTCTTTCCCTTTAAAAGGAAAGAAATTTCATCGAGGGAGAGATGAAATTTTTGAAAATTATATTTAAATTTGAAGGGAAAATCTTTGATTTTATCCAATATCTTTTAATATTGGATATTAAAGATATTTTAGTTCTCTCTAATTTAAATATTCATTCATCTACTATAAATAGGAGACTTAAGAGGTCTTCGTTACCATCCCACTCTTTTCCGAATAACTCTTCTCTTAATTAGAGAACTCTCTAAATAGTTGAGTGTTTTTATTTCCTTCTCTATAGTCAGGGCTCAAACAAAATTATCCCGACTCCCTTCTCTAAAGGTCTTCCACCAAGCACTCAGTTGTAGTGAAGAACGGAGGTGTCATTCAATGTAAGTAAATCTTTATAACAATAAGTCAATCTATGTAAGTAAATCTTTATAACAATAAGTCAATCACCTACGGTAAATACAGGTAGATTAATAAAATTAATTAATGAGATTCATCAATGTAAAAAATTTTGTACTCACACGCTTCTGCTTCGTTAATTGCATGTTCCTATCCTAAATTCCCAACATGCTCTTACCCTATATTCCCAACATGTTCTCACCCTTTGTTCCCAATAACCGATATTAGAGCTTTGGCTCAGGTGATTGTTGTTGTTCGAATCTTTTAAATGGTGGGTGATTAACTTTCATTGGATGATTAATTAAAAGTTATTGTTTTTAGCAAGAGATATGTTTTTTTTGGCATTAGAATTTTTATATTTCCTTAGATCTTTTGTAAACCTAAGTGATTGGGTATAGGAAACGCTTTGTATTTTAAGTTTTTCGAGTTTTAGCAATTTGGAATTGACTTAAAGATGAAGAACACAAAGAATATCATGAACAACACCAAGAAGGGAAAACATCAAAGAGGAAGCCTTACTCTGCCAGTATGGCACGGTAGAGCGGCTGGAAGCTGCGGTAGTGGCTCGGGGGTGACGCTCTACCACCTCATACATTGGCGGCTGATCGTGAGTTATTAATGTTGTTAAATTGATATTAAATATTTATAATGCTATTCTCATTAGTTATGTCTTAGACATCACCTCACAGATGGTAACACAAGTGTACATTATCAATTGTAATCAAGTAATAAATCCTAAGTCGTCTCTAAATGGATTGATTATTTTAGTAATTTCATATTCTGAATTAGGTGTCACAAAAAAATCACAAAATGGTGGAAACATGCTTAATGCGGCAGACATTGCCTATACAAAAGAAAGAACTATATGACAAACTTAACCACATCAAAACATGTGTAAATAAACAACTTTATTTAGTAACAAAGTTAAACTAGCAATAAGAATACAATAACATTAACTAGGACAGTTTTGCAGTAAGAAGAATGATTCATGCTACACATAAACGCCTTCTCCCGAAGTACATCTTCGCTCAAAGTTAATTTCTTTTGAGGATCTAATTACACCTCTCTCCCAAGACGAAGTAAAAAGCAAACAAAAAGTGAATGGCATGTTGACCCATTTTAATTAAAATACTTTGTAAATAATTACATCTTCCTTCTCCTTGGTTAATTGATTAAGTTCCTCATTAACCAACTTAAATAGCAGCTACTTAATACATAACAGAGAACAATGCATGCAGTAATCACAATGCACGGGACATTAACTATCCACGTGACAACAGAACAACATCTCCTCTACGTATTATTAAAACATGAATTCTTATAACTAAAGTATAATTTAACTAGAATAGATAAATGAACATAGATAATTAAATAAAATAAAGATGAAAATAAATAGCATTGCATTAAAAATAAAGTGTTCAACAAAAAATGAATAAAATAACAAACATAAATAAAAATGGACAAAGAAAAAGTCGGAATGGAAGTGAAGAAATAATGTCTTGCTTCTACTATCACCAAAAGCAAACCTATGAACTTCTAAGCGGCTACCTTGAGCTTAACTTCTTGTCAGGATAGTTGAAGTCAATGCCCTATGCATTCACAATTCCCTCAGCTATGGAGTCTCTCTTCTTTTCTGATTCTTGGGAATTCAATTAAGTCATTTGTCTCTCATTTTGACTGAAACTTCGACATTTGATATGTTAGTTGAGGATCTCTTTTATAGAACAAGAAAAATCATTTATTTTTGTCTACTACTCCACCTCCACCTTTTTAGCATACTATTTTGGAACACCTTTACTTGCTACCACAAATTCTTACTTGGACAAGCAACAATGAATCTTTGTAGTTTATCTCCTTTGAATTCGTATGAAAATTATTCTTTCATTTTCTAAATATTTAATTTTGATCCAAGCTAAATGGGACCAAAATTGAAGTTACATTGTCTTTTTCAATGACTTCGACATCTGCACTTCTTCACCAACATGGGAATGCGGCGAGTGGGAATGCTTTGACTTAGTTGATGCCTTTAGCATCTGTTTTCTTGTGCTAACATGAATGCTCATAACATTGATGAGCTTTTAGCAAAAAAATACGAGAAACATTAAAAAACTATGTAATAAATGTGCAATTTTAACATAGTTCATATTTATCATGCTTGAAGTGACAAAATGATGTATTTAGCCTAATTTTTCTATAAAATCATGCAATTCTTATATTTTTAGTTTTATTTAAATTAACAAAGAGCATGAAATTTTATAAAAATAAAGCAAAATAAGTCTCAAAATGGAGATTTATCAGCGGCCACTTAGTCATAAGTGAGGACTTTTTTTGGGTGTTTAGCTTATGCCAGAAGAACCCACCAACCAATGACTGTTGGAATTTTTTCCATAAAAAAATTGAGATTTTTTTCTAAAATATTTTTGGAAATGAATGCAACAAGAAAATTAAGATGTTTAACTAAAATATTTTTAGAAAATATTTTTTAACTTTTAAAACCCAATATTTTTGAAAATATAAATGGTATGAATTATGGTTACCTTAAATAGTTAAAAAATATTAAAATAAATATTTTAAAATTAAATCAATTATCTTTGGAATTTTATTTTTATGAGAAAATGTTAAGGAAATCTTTAACTTGGAGTTATTTTAGATATTAGAATATTTTTGGAAAATAATTAAATGGGAAAGTTCTTGCTCAGTCAAAGTATTCTAAAGGTTAAAAGATGAAGACCCACGATATGTCTTGGTGAATATATTGCAAAACGATTGCAACTAAAGTTTTCTAGAAATATGTCAAACATCAAATCGTTCATTAACTATTTTTTATATGTTGCATGTATGTATGTCTTAATTGTTGCATAAAACATGTCATATAGATTTAAAATCCTACCATAAGTTAAAAAGATTCAAGCTTCCTAAATATGTGTAAAATATATTAGATATATATTAAAATTTGGATTCAATATTTAGGATTGTTAAACCTGTAGATCTCACAATAAATTATAGTTATTTTTTTATGATTATCGTGAATGTATGAATTATTTTATTTTTTGAAAAATGGTTTTTCAAAATAGAACAAAAAGAATACCCATTTTAAATCTACTATAAAAATGAATATATATTCTTTTAAAATAGTTTTAAAAGGGATAAAACCTAATAATTCATAAAAGCGAATAGAATTAATAGGATTAATTACTATCACTTGATTTTTTTTTAGTTAAAATGATTAATTAAAAAGCAATTTTACTCTATGAGGATTGATTAGAAGGGAACCTTGCCTAAGAATAGTTTTTACATTTCTTTGGCCCACTTCAAAAGGAAAAGCGGACTGGGTGAAGTAGAACACCTCTACCTTGGAACGCGATCTAGAAGTTGACCAATAATCATGGATCAGTTTGTGTAGGCTCAAGTCATATAATTAGGTTTTTAGTGTACAAACTTGGCAATTTACATTAAAATCAATTTGACCAACATAAGTAAAAGATTGAACTTGGATGAACAAGACTGACTTATTTCATCAAAGATAGTGGGAACCTTATTTACAAATAGATAGACTGATCATGTGATCTCCATCAAGAACTTGCATCGTGAGATCCTAGTCATGCTACGTGTTAGTAGTTTTGAGTTGATCTCATTCGGTTTGTGTTCATTAGGGTCAATATCAAGACGAGATTCCTAAATGGGATAAGACTGCGATCTCAATAGAAATTTGACCTATCCTTCGACGTCACTTACTAAGAGAGATTAACATGTTCAATTTGATGTGTTACACTATCAATGGATTGGTTATGGAGTTAACTAAGTCCTAAATCAAAAAATGGTAGTTTGAATAATAGGCATAAAAGTCAAACGCTAGAAACAAGCATTTGACTTATACTTCGATGACACTTTCTCTAAACCTTTGTAGTTATACAATGACATCAATAATATAATTATAAGATTTCATATGATTTTAACCTGAGAAGTTTTAAAATCAATTTTATGTCGAAACTTATGAATGACGTATTAAATGGCAATTCAAACTGAAATGTTAATTTTCTTATTTGAGCATCTAATCAGTGATATAGTGGTGCTATTAAATTGTTATGAATATTGGTAATGTGGTTCATATAGGCTATGTCTTAAGCATAACTACACGAATGATAAACGTAAGTGTACGTTGTCAATTGTAATCAAGTTATAAAATTTCAAGTCATCTCCATAGAGATTGATTATTTTAGTAATTTCATATTCTAAATTGGTTGTTACACAATATTTGCATAATAAGAGGGGTTGATACTTCTAAATTAAAGAATGTGGGGAGCATGCTCAATGCAGCATGCATTGCTTATACACAGAAACAATTTTATGAAAAATTCAACCACATCAAGACCTATGTAACCCGATTAACCGTATAAAGTAACAAAGATTGTAGCTAGCTCTCTGCTAGTCTTGTGATGCCTAAACAATTTTATGATGAGATAGATTTTTTGCTTGAGCTGCCTGAACTATCTTCTTGCTAGTCTTGTGAGTGTAAATGAGAAAATCTCATTAATTGATTGCATCTTAGACTCCATGGAATTCCATTCATGACCAAAATATGTCTAAGTGTTCTTCATGATCTTTGTACCCGTCGTAAGATTTTATTGTCAGAAGCTTAAACTTTATCAGAACGGGTTCCCCTATAATTTCGTCAGTGAACTGAGGATCAACCTGATTGACTAAATTTTCCAAGTCGAGTACATCCTAGTCTTATGCTTTCTGCATGTCTTCTAGCGGGTATTGGAGAAGATGTAGCTGAGCTAACTAAGGTTGGTTCTCGACTTCTTTAGAAGCCCCCTTCTTCTGGCGCTGGTTGATTAAATGTCTCATGTCTGTTCCCATGTGCGATCCTGTCACATGGGCACTTAGGATCCTAAAAGGATGTTGGGTGCAGAGCCTTTAAGGGTTGCTTTGTGGCTGGTTATGCCTCACTGATTATGTCATGCACGACATTTACTTCGGAAACAGGCTCTCTAGTGTACTCAGTACTATTTCCTTCGATCATTACCGCTATTCGAAGTCTTTCGACCAGTCTTTGATATTTGGAAAGAGCCTCTCTCAAAGCCTCAATTATTGGGGCTTTCTCTTCTGTAGGGTCCCAAACCAAGGGTGTAGATTTGTTCACCATAACCTTCTTTTTGGTAGGTCTTCGTCCCATCGCCTCCTGTGGTGCTTGGTAGTTCTCAGCGACGGCAGCCTGAATCAGACGGTGTTGTTTGACTAACTTCAAACCTAGATTCTCTAAGATTCCTTGCACTTGTTCATTCAAAACCGTGAACTTTGGATCAACATGATCAAGTTCTTGCCTAGCTCTCCACCCTCAGTTTTTGAAAGGTTGATAAGAAACTTGGGCGATGTTGATGCTTAAATTTATTTAGGATGCGATTAGCATTGAATATGCCTTAAACATCACTTTCACGTCTTGAAAACGCAAGTGTACGCTATCAATTGTATCAAGTATTAAGTTAATCCAAGTCATTTTCTCAAAGATCGATTCTTCGAAGTAATTTCATATTCAGATTTAGGTAGGTTAACAAACATAAAAGTGGGTGAAATAGGTTGGAATGCAGGTGCGTCACACATTGTCAATGCCACAAGCATTGTCTTTAGTCAACAATATAAAAAAAAATACTTACTATATTGAAACATGCAAAGTAAATAAATGAATGCTAAGTAATATCCAGTACATTAATAACAAAAATACAAAGGTCGGTAGTTAAAACAATTGGCATAGTAGAAAACTAAGTTTATACTACATATCAATATTTTCTCCCGAAGCACACTCTCTTTTGATGCTACTGCACTAAGGATGTGGTACGTATTCATTAGTGGGCGGCTATGGGGGACCTTCCTTAAACCTACTAACTTCATAGTAGTGAACATGATAAAAATCAATAAGAACCTTTCATTTCACTTCCTTCTCTCGAAGCAAAGCACGTAAACAATAAGTGGATTGTCGGTCGACCCTTGTTAATTAACTTGCTTACTTTGTAAACATTGACCTCTACCTTGCCTTAACCATTTACTTGGTTATCTCATTACTAAATGAACATACAAATACTTAACATGAAGAATGTTGAATACATTCAGAAATATGGAGGACATAGCAGAAACAGTACAACCAGACGTTTCACATAAAGAATACAATGAACAGTCTATCTATACTAAGCAATCAGCTTGCGAGTGACATCGCCAGAAACAGTCCTCAACATAGTGAAAGCATACTACTTCTAAGCAACAAAGTAAGAGGCAATAAAATAAACAACATAAAAAAAAAAAACATAACTTGCATTTAAAGGAAAATAAAATATGTTACAATAAATGTTGGACATGAAGTTAGAAAATGAATAGTAAGAGAAATCTCTTGCATATGTGACACTCATAGCAATGTTGATGACTTTAAGGCAGCTACCTTGCACTTCAACTTCTTGTCAGGTAAGTTGGTTACAATGTCTTGCGCAGTGGCAATGTCCCCACCTTTGGGAAGTTTCCTCTCTCTCCGTTTTACCAGAAATCAATAAAAATAATTGATCTTCACACTAACTCCAATAATTGACCGCAGTGATTTGCTGAAATGAGGTTCCTTTATATAGGCCAGAAAAAAGCCCTTGTTTTTCCCTCTATACCACTTCCAAGGTTTTAATATGCTAATGTAGGAGGTCTTTGACTTACTACCAAAATGTCCTTGCTTAGGCAAACAAAAATATATATGATTCGTTCGATCCATTCTTGATCCACGTGAAATGATAATTTATGTTTTCTCGGCTTTTAAATCTAATGAGGGTAAAATGAGGCCAACATTGGGAATGCATTGCCCTTTGTCAATGCTCTCAGCAACAAAACTTCTACACTTTTGCACCTATATAAGAATGCGGCCAACATCGAAAATGCAGCCAACATCGACAACATTTTAACTTTATCGATATCTTTAGCTTCCTATTCTTGTGCTAATCATGAATGTTCACAACATTGATGAGTTTTAAGCAATAAAATGCTAGAAACATTAAAAATATGCTTTAAAAGTGCATTTTCCACATATCTCATATTCAACATGCCTAAATTAACAAATTCTTAAATTAATAAAGTAATGTAATCAACCTATTTTTTATATGAAATCATGCAATTCTTATAATATTAACTTCTAAAACTCATGAAATCTTGATCAAAGTAAGTTAAATAACTCTCTAAATGGAGAGTTATCAATGGTTCTTGACATGATCTTGTTCATGTCCTATGGTGGCAACTCTTCTTGAAGCATGCTCATTGTCAGACTCTTCATCGATAATGTGGTTGTTGTGACTCATGCTATTTGTCATTTTCAAACTGAAAAGCATAAAGATTTAGATTTTTTGGTTAGAAAACAACTCGTCTACATAGACCGCCAATTTTTTATACCAAAAAATGGTCATCCAGAATCAACGGTAAATACTTATTTTACGAAGAACAAGATGTCTGTAAAAAATAAAAATTAGGCACAATAGTGTGGTGTAAGGCAAGAGTATCTAATGCCTAAGTCATAAAGGTATTTTGGAGAGTGTTTAGAGATATATAAAGATTAGCTTACAATCAAGTTGCTCATAATAGCTTCCCCCAATTGAAGATCTTCTGACTTCTTTTAAAGCAAACAGAGTTGTAACTGTTGCAGCTCACTTAATGATGGTTTAATGGTCAACGGTTTTTAACGTCAACCATTAAGCCTAAAATAAGTACTAGCTTAACTCATGACCATTACAACTTCGAGGTGTAACGATCTTAGACGTTACATGGACTTGGTTGACCTTAGGGAGGGGGGTCTTGACCTCCATGGCTGACCATTCGGGGGTTCTGGTCTTCTTAGTGTAACTTTTAGATATAACTGCTTAGAGGTGTAACGGTCCCAAATGTTACTTAGATTTGATTGACTCCTGAGAGAGAGTTATAACCTCCATGGTCGACCTCTGTGGGTTCTTGCCCTCTCGATCGACCTTTCAAGGGCCAGCTTCGGTCTCTATCAACCCTTGCGGGTCCTCATCTCCATGGCTCGCCCTTAGAGGATCTTTTCTCTCTTGGTGTAACCTTTGGTCATTGCTACTTTACAGTGCAACAGTCCTAAGTGTTACTTGAACTTAGTCGACTCTTCAAAGAGATAGTATTAACCTCCCTGGCAACCCGCGTGGGGATCTTATAAATCTCCAATGAGAGAGTTATTTAGCTTATAGTGAATAAGATTTCATGTACTTTAGAGAGTAATATCATAAAAAAGGCATGAGATTAGATGAGAATTATGTTGAATACACCACTTTGTCATTTTAAGCATGATAATTATAGAATATGTTGAAATTGCACTTTTATTACATTATATTGGATGTTTTATACATTTTATTACTAAAAACTCATTAAAGTTGTGAGCATTCATAATAAGTACATAATCCATATGTTGAGGGCATTAGCCAAGTCAGGACAATCCCAATATTGGGCACATTCCTCATAACAGTGCAAAATTCTAGAAGTGAGAAAGTGTTGTGCATTCCCATTGTTGGTCGCATTCTACTCGCATCATGTTAAATGCTGAGAAAACATAAAATATCTTTTGACGTAGATTAAGGATGGATCGAGTGACTAAGATCTATTATTGCTTGCCCAAGCAA
Organism: Cyclanthera cordifolia; assembly: GCA_037832605.1. Classification (NCBI taxonomy): domain Eukaryota; kingdom Viridiplantae; phylum Streptophyta; class Magnoliopsida; order Cucurbitales; family Cucurbitaceae; genus Cyclanthera; species Cyclanthera cordifolia. Next base: position 2,846 of record JBBMEG010071670.1, on the reverse strand, counting down.
GGATACTTTGGCTATAAGTCAAATGACACTTAAAATAACATCCTAAAACCATGGAAGTGGAGTAATGGGGAGAGAAATAAGGATTTTTTTTTTTCCCTATAAAATAGAAGTATTATTCAACAAACTAATGTAGTCAAATTTTAAAGTCTATGTGAAAGTCAATGATTTTTATTGAATTCTAAAAAATCGGAGAGAGAGAGTTGTTTCCATATATGAGGGCATTGTGAATGCGGAGGGCATTGCATCCGACTACCTTAACAAGTAGTCAAAGAGCAAGGCAGACGTAGTCTTTACTATTGTTTGTGAGTGACACACAAGCAAGGAACTTCTCCTACTATTCCTTTTTTTACTTTAATTTTCCGACCAACATTTATTGTAACTTATTTTATATTTATGAATCTTTAATTTTAATGCATGTAACGTTCTTTTTATTTATGTTTATGTCTTTTACTTTATGCTTAGTAGTAGTATACTTTCATTATGTAGAGGTTCCAGTCGTACTATTTTTGGCAATGTCCCTCGCATCCTGATTGTTTAGTGTTAGATAAACTGTTGCATGCATTCACTATGTGAAGTGTCTGGTTGTACTATTTGGGTCAATGCCCTTCACATTCTGAATGTTGACATCATTCTTCGTGTTAAGTATTTGCACGTTTCATTTAATAATGAGGTAACCAAGAAACTAGTTAAGGCAAGGTAGTTGTTATAGTTAGCAAAGTAAGTAATTTAATTAACATGGATGAAAATAAAGTGAATTGAAAGATCCTTACTAATGGTTACTAGGTCACTGCTTGGCTAATTTAGTAGGTTCAGGGAAGGTCCCCATAGCTAGCCCACTAATGAATGTGTACCACATTCTTAATGCAGGAAGCATTAAGAGAGAGTGTGCTTCGACTAGAAGGCAATGATGTGCAATATAAACTTAGCTTTCTACCATGCAAATTGCTTAATTAATAATCTTTATATTTTTCTTATGAATGAACTGGATATTACTTAGCATCCATTTATTTACTATGCATTTTTAATATAGTGAATGTTGCTCTTGATGTTGTTTGACTTAAGACAATGTTTGTCGCATTGACAATGGTTCCACACCTCCAAACTATTTCACCCAACTTTTATATTTGTTTATTTTACCCAAACCAGAATATGATGTTACTAAAAGAATCAGTTCTTTAGGAGATGACTTAGATATTTATTACTTGATACAATTGACAGTGTACACTTGCGTTTTCAAGGAACCAGAATGATGTTTACGGCATATCCAATGAGAACCAACATCCTAAATGGATTTAAACATCAGCATTGCTCTTATGTTGCCATCACTAGCTCATAATTGTTGGTACAATGTTTCATGAGAGAATGAATTTGAGAAGTTTAAATTCAAGGATTAATTATGTGGGACATAATTAATAGAAGTATTAAGTTTAATAGTTAAACTTAATTAATTAATATATTGGATATATCAATATAATATTTATTAGATAAATATTATTGAGGAAATATTAATTTATTGGATAAATTAATTATAAATAATTATTAAATAATTATTGTGTTCTCAGTAATAAATATGTTAGACATATTGGGTTAATAATTTTTTTATAATTATTATTAAGTTTGATAATTATAAATTAATGTGTTGGTCATATTAATTGGTTTAATAATTATTGTATAATTATTAAATGGAGAATATAAATTAATATGTTGGACATATTAATTGAATTAATAATTATTGAATAATTATTAAAGTAAAGAATTAATATATTGAATATATTAATTTTAAAGATTTAATAATATATTGAAAATATTATGGTTTTGGGATTTATTATATAAATATCAAAAAAATAAAAAATAAAATATGAGATATATTGTAGAATTCGAAAATCCTCCCCGATAAAAGGAGGATGAAAGTTTGGTCCACCACTACGGGGAAGAAAATTTTGAAATTCATGTTTTAAATTCGGAAGGGAAAGTCTTTGATTTTTCAATATATTTTATTATTGAATATTCAAAGATATTATATTTTCCTAATTTAAAGATTCACTTCTCTATTATAAATAAGAGGCCTTGGAGATCTTCGTCACACTCAATTTAGAGTAACCTTATTTTCAAATTGAGAAATTGTGAGAATTGCGTAAACATACCCTCGGAGATTGGAGGATTTAATCAAGAAGGTTCTAAGAAATTAGTTCGTGACCTTCTCAACATATAGACTCATTAGAATAATTCAAAGGCGTCATACACTATAAGTTCTTTATGTTTTTCCAACAACGATTAATGAACTAGGGGTTGCATGTTAATTAATCTATGAATAATTAATTGGATTAATTAATTTCTAAAATTTTTATAATTACTTCTGCCGCGTTAATTGCATGCTCCTACCCTTCAATTCCCAACCCATAATAACCAACATGTGTAATAATTTAAGAAGCCAGATACAAGAACATTCAATAGACAATCAACACGATGCAACAACTCATAAATAACTAACAGCTTACATGTTTAAGTCGCCCTATAAATCAACAAGTTTGATTAGGCAATAATAGATAAATTCAACAATCATGAGGTAAATATCAAGTTGACATAGCACTAAGGATTACATAATTCTCGGTAAAAGTCCTGACGTTTAGAGATACATAACTCCTCAATAAACGTGCCTACAAAACCTCTAACGAGTCAACCAAAAAGACCCTAATGGACAAAATGGTGAATTTAGGACCTAAAGTTAATCCTTGACTCTCCAAAATCAAAACAATGAAATTCTATTAAAAGGTGTTGTGACATAAAATATGGCCCGGAAGTCTCGGAAGAGGCCGGGACCCGAACAAAGGACAAAAGGACCAAGG
>JBBMEG010071659.1:0-13007 GCA_037832605.1 Cyclanthera cordifolia | reverse complement strand
AACTTCCATGTATCTCCTATAAAAAGGATTGGAACCTATGAATAAACTCAGATCATTCTGGTGCATTTGCTAAGTCTAAAATTTATAGTTCACAAGGGTCAACCTAAGCCTTGTTTGGCCTCAGTTGGAATGCACTCCCTATCTTTGTAGAACACTCCTTTATTCATATAGAAAGAAGAAGACGTTTGACAAGCAACATAAAGTATGTTGATATGCAAAGGTATGCAAATTGATAAGTGGTTCAATGTTAGTTTTAAGTTACCAGCTCAATTTTTCTCTAACCTCTCTATACATTCTATTTTTTTTTTATCAAGGGTAGCTTTTGGTAGAATATGAATCGTCCCTACAGAAAAGGCTACTGTTGATACAAAAAAAAAAAAAAACCTTTAAGTGGTCTAAAGCCTATTCTAAAGACCAAAACACTTTTTAGAGTTCCATGACTCGCTTAGGTAAACAATCTGGGCGACATTGACTACAGTAGGAATCTGGCGAGGAGAGCTTCCTGGTAGCCGCTAGGCCTCATACACTCACTACGAGATGCTAATCCACATGCCTCACCACAAGATATCTGATCCCCTACCAACATACTAGCATGCTCCCTAGGAATATTGTAGATATATCTTGGTAGATGAAACAACCAGGTTGGTCGATCCTCCTTACATCATACTACTCGAGGATATCGTCTCGAGCCATGGGAAGTGTATCTCTACATTATAGTCCAAAAATTCATTATCTGTTTCGTATCCTCTATCCGATACTCATGCCCAACCATGTCTACTTGGTACACCAGCACTTGCTAATCACTATCCTATATGTGACATCAATGTAAATACACTCACCATAAGTGGGTTCCCTATAAGACAACAACAATATGTCTCCAATGGGATGACAGTGTATAGCTAGCTCAACATAAAGCATCTTGGCCACACACACCATGAACAAGTCTCTAATGAGATGTACAACCAACAGGTCCTCACTGAGACGATGATGTAGGATAGTTCCCTATGGAACATTCCAGCCTATTACACACCATAAATAAGACTCCAATGAAACAACACAACATAATAGGTCCTCGATGGAACGATGGTGTAGGCTAGTTCCCTATGGAACATCCCGATTTAGCACGTACCCAAAACAAATCGAATTAAGATAATGACATCAACAGAGCATTATATCATAATAAACATCAACATGTAGCAATACATAATCAAGAATCATATAGTTGTATTTAAATCGAGATGCCCAGTTATATGTCCAATAATCATGAATAAGCCAGTCATGAATCAATACGACAATCATCAAACAATTTGGCAATCACCACAAAAGGCGTCATATTTGAGTGCATTCACGTATTAAACCACAAGATATCAAGCTGGGGATAAGGGTCCCTTAGCTTAACTGATCCTACGAGCGAGCTTTTAAGCTCCAAATAAACACAGTGAAGGCTAGCACACAAACGGGGCCATAAAAAAAATTCAACAGATAAAAACTAACACCTTAGACTATCAAACATGAATTAAAAAACGTCAAAAACTTCAAAAAACGGGATTTTCGAGAAACCTGGCCAGGTCAACTGGATTGATAGGTCAAAGCTAGTCAAACTGGTCAAAGAGTTTTCACATTTTTAACAAACCTAGTTTAGGTGTCATTCAACATGGTCAAAGAGTCAATTGGTTATATGGTCAACAAAAAATCCATTGGTAAAAATCATTTTTTCTTTATATTATAATAGTCTAATTCATTAAAGGCCACTTACTCAACACAATTAAAAATGGTGAACAATAAAGAATTCTGTTCTACCTATAGAAACTGATTTATTCAGACCATTTAATATTTAATAAAGGAAATCCCTTTATAGGTCACACTAGCCTTTATTATAGTTTTCTACCTCTTGATTTTACAAAACACCAATGACATGTTTGGTGGAGGGATTAGGATTAAGTTAATCTGTGTTTGGTGCAAGAATTAAGTTAATCTGAGGGATTAAGTTAATCCGTATTTGGTGCAAGGATTAAGTTAAGCTGAATGTTGTTTGTTATAGGGATTAAGTTAAGCTGAGTGTTAAGTTAAATTGTGTTTGGTGCATGGATTAAGTTAAGCTAAATTTTCCATTTATAATTTTAAATTCATGTTTATTATATTTCTTTTTACTATGAAAATTATAAATGTAAAATAATGCTTGTATTATGAACGCTCATATCGAATTGAAATTTCATATGCAATAAGATAATGCTTATATGACATTAACTTGAAAATATTAGAGGAATACACCAACTTGACATAAGAAATCAATGTTATGAGAAAAAAAAAGAGTTTAGATAAAACATAAGTAAAATAGTCATAGAAAAACAAATCATATTATGTTCACAAAGAATGACTACTACTTTCTCCCTCTTGGCTTCATTTGCCTTATATGTCGTCTCTGGCCATTCAGCAATCATTCGTATCTCTGTGTTTTGCATATTCAACCCTACTCGCATAATATCAAGTAGCTCCTGGTTTTATGACACCCTTTTTCTTTTCTCCCTCACAGAAGAGGTCGACCCCCTACCTGGTCTGCTTGTGGGGGTGTTCGGTTCTTCCTCTTAAACTATAGGAGGCTAAGGCCTATAATACCTTTGAGAACACCCCCTCCTCTTCTTGGATGTTCCGATCCTCATATGTGATATCTCTAGCTGACTGAGAAATATATCCACTTAACCTATCCTTCCTGAATACGTAAGCGAGGTGATCATAATGCGTGAATGGTTTATTATTCTGATCATAATGCGTGAATGGTTTATTATTCATACCCTTCCCATTCAGGTGCGTCTCAAACAGAGCATGTATTGTAAAATTAATAAGTACATTCAATCTTCGTTTACACATAAGCTATTGTTACATACCTGAACCCATGTGTCGAAAACAGTGGGCTCCACCTCAATGCACTTGTATACATCATTCCACTAGAAGTCGCTGCAGGTATTTCCAAGCATCTCAGCAATAGCTTGGTATTGGCGTTTTAAACTCTTAACTCTGCAGTCAATGACCGTGGTAGAAGTGATTGGGCATCCAGGAATCTTCTCTTGCATAATTCGTAGAAGTTCGTTGTGGTACTTGTTCTCGAAAGTACCGTTGTTAGATTTCCATCCCCCAACTTGCACTAGATGGACCAACGCTTGAACAAGAATACTGTCTTCTAAGGCAGTCCAGTGTGACGAGTGTTTCTTGCAAGCACTGCCATACGTGTACATAAAGTTTGAAAAATTGTTATAATCAAAGTTGAAGAACATTCGACATTCATTATATATGTCATTAACATAATTGCACAAAAAATATATTTCTACACATTTTTCAACGTACACTATACGAACAAAACAAATAATATGAAGATGATTAGTTAAGGACCTAGAAGCTTGGGTGGATTCAAACATTCGTTCGGCAGAAAATCTTGAAAATATGACCACTGAGGTGATGTCTAAACGTAGTTGACGTTAGGGTGGTTGTTCATTTCAGCTTAGTTTCAACAGGGTCAACTTCTTCTAATATTTGCAATCCAATTATAGATCTCATCTCCCTACATATCAAATTATGTAGTAGACAACATGCCATTATGATCTTCACTTGTACCTTCGGTGGATAGAAAGATTGATTGCGTAAAATGGCTCAACGATTTTTTAGGACATCGAAAGCTCTTTTGATTATATTCATTGTAGATGAATGAGCTTTATTAAAAAATTCTCTCGAATTTTGTGGAGGATTACTACCCCTCTAGTCAGATTAATGGTAACGCTCCTCCGTATAGGGAGCTAAAAAGCCTTTGGCGTTTGGATAACCAGCATCACATAAGTAGTAGTACCCTGGATAGAAGGAGTAATTCAATTTTGGTTGACTTCTAAATTGAAGTATTATATTATGAATAATGTTAGTTACCATTCGAAACGTTAAAACCATTGTCATGAGATAAAGTATCTCTAAGTACTTTAGAGTCAGCTGTTGAACTCTCCCACCCAGCTAGAACGTAAATAAACTCTCCATTTAGAGAGCACACAACTAAGACGTTCGTTGTAATGGAACTCTTTCTATTCCTAAAAGAGGCACATTTTTCAGCAGGAACATGTATCTCGATAAGAGTACCATCCAATGCGCCAAGACAGTTCTGCATGGTTTGAAAGAAAAAGAAATGAAATGGGTTTTCAAACTTAATGACTTTGGTTTACTAAGTTTTATAATGGTTACCTCAAACCATTTCCATCTACTATCAGCATGATGCTTGAATTGGTTCAAGTTTTTTTAATAGAATCTCGTGGCAGCGTATCACAGCAATAAGGACATTTTGAAAATGTCGTAATCTTGTTTCACCAAACATTGTAAAAATGCGTTGAATAACGCAGTTCTTAACATCGTGGGCTATGATATCTATAAACATGGCTACCATTTCATCGACATCAATGTAGCCTATACCTGGAAGACCACCATAAGTCTTTAACAAGTCACACAAAGTTTGAAAACAAGCCCGATTCATTCTAGTTATCTCACGACAAGCTAGATCGCTTTCTCTCATCAACGAGAAAATGGTCATCTGGCGGAAGTGATGTCGAAAGAAAGAGAAATAATGTGGACTTTCTTCCGTAGGGTTGTAGTTAATCATGAGGTATGCTAGAAGCAAAAACTAGTTATGAGATCTATACAATACTTTTAATACTGAAATCATCTTACCCGGGTCAATTATCTAACATAAAGAATGTAAACAATTATAGGTAGATAATTACAAAACTCATATATTTCTAATGAAATTGAAAATGGGTTATAAGCTATACAGTACTTTTAATACTTAAATATGTATAAATGTATGTATACTAATAAGTTGCAAGTGAACTAACCGATATTACTAATGATTCATTAGTTTGTAAGTGAATGTTATTAGTTTCTTAAATCCATGTAGTTTGCAATGAGTTATAAGCTATAAGTAAACATTGATTTAAAAATTCCATAAATTTTGAAAATGAATTACATCATGCAAATATATGATGAATTACTAAGTTAATGCTATTTTACTATTATTTTAGCCAACAAATATGAAAAATGCTATTTTACATCATGCAGATATTCAATATACAAACAAAAGCATGGTTTGGATAGTCTTATAAAATTGTATAGTATTAATTTAACGCCTGGGGTTAGGAGGGGTACATGAATGAACCGAGTCCACATCCGAATGAGAGAGATCTTGGGGGATATAGTCCCATGGTTAAGAAATACTTAAGAGAATAGATTTGTACTACCTATACCATTAAGGTGCACCTTCCTTTTCATTGGCTCAATTGAAGGAACTTCACAGTTAAGTGTGCTTAGCTTGGAGTAGTCCTAGAATGGGCAGTGTTTCGTGAATACAATTTAATAAAATCCCTTATAATCTATTAAATAAAACAAAGATCCGTATCCATGGATTTCAAGTAGTGATAGCGTTGTTTGAAATGTAATGACAGAGAATGATCGATAAATATTAAAAATGTAAATAGTTGTAGTGAAGATGAATGTCATAAATTCGGGTAGTTTCAACATAGCAACACATGTGGTACAGTTGAAGTAAATTATTTGCTACAAGATATAGGTCATAAATTCAGGATGAATCCAAATGAAACAAAATTTTCGATCTCATATAAGCAAAACAAAAGAAACATTTATTTTAAAATTAGGAAGTGGGTCATCATAGGTCAGGGAGGGTTAGAAATACTTACCTTGCATTGATCTTACTCCTAACAAAGTCGAATCTACTGAACTCTTGCCAAGAAGTGTAAGACTCGGTCGATTTCTCAACATCTAATCCAAAAATTGGCTTCATTTCTACATGGAAGTCCCAACATAGTCTTCACATCGGCAAGATTTGTCATTTCGATGGTTAGAAGTTCAGATCTAGCACGAAGAATAAAAAATGAGCCGTTGTTAGGGCATAGATCGAACATCAATGGATTGAATTAAAGAAGAAAACATAAAAGACGATGAGAGTTTCAAAGATCTCGGAACGAATAAATCGAAGAACGAAATTGAGAACCAAAGAGATGGAAAGTCGAAGAGATCGAAGAAATCGACCGAGAATCGAAATGAAAACCCTCATCGTCCGACAGAGATGAGAAAGAAATTTAACCAAAGAGATCGAAGAAATTGACTGAGAATCGAAATGAAAACCCTCATCGTCCGAGAGATAGAAAGAAATCGAACCAAAGAAATTGAAGAAATCGACTGAGAATCGAAATGAAAACCAGAGAGACGGAGAGAGAGATCACAAAGAAATCGAAGGAAAGAGATCGAAGAAATTGACCGTCATTCGGAATGAAAACGAGAGCGACTGAGAGAGAGGGGAGGAAGAAATCAAACGACAAGAGTTGTGAATGATGAAGGAGGCATAACGCAGATTTGAACATTGTTTCACTGTTCATATCCGTGTTATGTTTAATGCTAATTCGGATTTCAGGCAGCCATTCACCAAACAAGGATTAAGACTTAATCCCCTACCAAACACGCCCCAAACCTCCATTAATGAAGTTTTTCTAAAAATAATCATGGAACAACTTACACTCATCATCGCCCATCTTTTGTGGAATCCAACGAGGAGGCAGCTCAAGCAGTGCCAGACAACACAAGCGGTGACTACTACACGATGGTTAGGCTCGCGATGGTTGTGCAAGCGGTTGCTTGGCGAATAAAGGGTGTCCCAACCATTTCAGCGCGAATGTGCGGCATGGTGGATTTTTGGTGAGATGGGTGTGGCCAAGAGAGAGAAGAACGAGAGGAAGAGACGTGATGGAGAGAGAGGAATTCGGAGGGCTTCACACAGTCTCGAACAGAGGGGAGAGAGGTCAAAAGTGACATGACTAGGTTTTTATTTTTATTCTTTTTGTTTTAACAAATAAATGCATTTGAAAATAAAAAAAATAGTCTCTCTCTTCTTCTTTTTACTTCCCACCAAATAATTTATTTATATTTTATTTAAATTATCAAAACTTCCTAATAATCATTCTAAATTTGTGATATTCATTTATTTATTTAAACTCTAAACTTAAAATAAAGATTTCAAAACTTTTATGGCTAAGTTTGACACAAGTCATTTTTTTTTTATTTAAAATTTAGATTTAAAAGTTTATTTGATTTTTGGGTTGTTTATATCCATAGCCATCTGGATAATAAATTTTACATTCCTGCCAAAAAATCAATTTAATTGCAAACATATTCAAAACACATTTTTTTAGTATTTAAAAAAAAATATAAAAGATCCTTTAAGTAACTATCATTCGAACTCGCCGATGACCACCGCCATTGACGGTCGCCGTCGAACGTGTGTCGTTCACCGTTATCGCCGTTCACCGCCAACGCTCTTCACCGCCGCCGCCGAACGAGCTCTTCACCACCGCTGCCCAACGCGCTCTTCGCCGCCGCGTTCTTCACCGCCGCCGCCCAACACGCTCTTCACCGACGCCGCCGTCCAACTCGACCTTCATCGCTGGCGCCGACGAAGGATGGTAATCTCTGCAACTAAAATCCACCATTTGGAAGTTCAAACTTGCAAATTGAAGATGGTTTTATTTACAAAACTGCCATTAATGATGTATTATTTAGGTATTATATGATCATTAAGGTATTATATATGTATTTGTATAATATTGTGTTTATTAATCCACCAATTAGTATTATATTATACTATAATAATATATTAGAAACGTCAAAAAATATAAACCTATGTAATACAGTATCAACTATCAGTATTATAAAGTAACAAAAAATGTATTATATAATAGTATTATCTATGAATTGGTATTATCAATGTATTTTTTTATTTTTATATCTCAAAACTTATGGTTTTAGGGTTTTTTGCAACCGTCATCATCATAATCTATGAGAAATTTTAGGAGCAAATCAAGGAGATTCCCGGCCATCATCTCTAGCGGTTCGCGGCCATATTTTCCGGCCATTCGCGGCCACCTTCTCCGGCCGTTCGCGGCCATATTTTCCGGCCGTTCGCGGCCACATTTTCCGGCCGTTCGCTGCCATATTTTCCTGCCGTTCGCGGCCATCTTCTCCGGTCGTTCGTGTCCATCTTCTCGTTTACGTTCGCGGTCATCTTCTCCGGTCGTTCGTGGCCTTCTTCTCCGGCCGTTCGCGGCCTTCTTCTCCGGCCGATCGCAACAATCTTCTACGGTTGTGGCTGTCATCTTCTCCGATTTGTGCGTTCGGAAGAAAAAAAAAATTTAGGGCTTGAGGTCGAACAAAGGGCATTTAGGGTTAATAATCCATTTGAATACCTTTGCAATTAAAATCAATTTGGGATGAATATGTAATAATTATATTCAAATTGAATATCCATGTTAAATACCTTGATTTTCTTACCTAACTTAACATATATACAATATGATATCAACAATTAATATTAAATGTAATATAAATTTTCTAATTTATCAAAAAAAAAAAATCATTATTATATACAATTTTAAAATATTATTTCTATACATTACAATTTATTAAAATTTGAAAAATAAACAATTATTTTCCTGATTTAAGAACAACAATTTATTACAATTTTTGTGTAGTTGGTGGAAGATTAAAATTTTTTTTTTCACTTCATTTTCTCCGTTAAATAAAAAACATTAATTTTATTGCTATTATATTATGAGTTAAAGTTTGATGAAGGATGGGAGAAAAATTTAAAATGGGTACTTTGCTTCTTATTTAGTTAATATTGGGGGTGATTTTGGTTTAGTTTTTGTCAGTTTTGTGCCAAACCGATAACTAAACCAATATCCTCGATTTTTCAATAATTGAGTCTCAACCGATGTTCAATAAATGACAAAACTATTTGTTTGGTTTTAATTGGTTTTGGTTTAGTTTTCGGTTTTGATTTCAATAAAAAATTTTGATTTATTTTTCAAATTTTTTTGTCTAATTCACAATTTGATTTTTAATTTTATTCTAGAGACTTCCATTTTACTAACAAAAAACAATACTTTTCATAAGTATCCCGATATTTACAATCCTCTTATTTTATATTTCATATTTAAATTTGTTTAAAAACTAACATATATATATTTTTCTTATTATTTATATATTCGATTCGGTTTGATTTTTTATTAGTTCTTCTACAATGAACCGAAATCGAACCGATATATTTCGATTTTCTCAAGTATCAAACTGATCGATCCAATATTGTTCTAAATACCAATCGATCCATTGAATTGGTTTGCTTTGGTTCGATTTTGTCAGTTTTCGATTTTTTCTTTCACCACTAATTAATATTGTAAAAATTAATGAGTTTTATTTTGTTAATCTTGTAAAATATGTGACTTATTTTGTGAAAATTATAAAAAGATAACTATAGTTATTGACATACTCTACATAATTATATAAATATATGTATTTTTTAAAAATACATAATATTTTTATTTGATATCAAATTTTAATAATTAGTTATTATAGAATCTCAATAACTATATCCAACACATTTTACCTAACTAAAGTACAACAAACTAACATACTATAGTTGAAGTAATTATGACGAAAACTATTAAAAATGATCATAAATCACCCATATTTTAAGTAGCTATTTTCTAATTTAATACAAAGCTTACAAATATTTTAAGTTTTTTAGATTTTTAATAATAACCAACTTAAAATAATAGATTAAAAAAGAATTTTATGAAAAAACTCAAAATTATAATTAGTTGGTTGAATGAATATTATAATGTTACTATTTTAAATGAAATCTGTTTTGTTATTTATAGATTGTGAATGACAAAAATGAAAAGTAAAAACAAAGTAATAGTATGTATTATTTTAAAAAAAATGTTTGAAAAGGGATAATAAAATTCAACTTAAGTAATTAACAATCAACTTAACTTAATTACTGCACCAAACAATACTCATCTTAACTTAATCCAACTCAACTTAACATGTCTACTAAATACAGATCAACTTAACTTCTCAGTTTTACTTAAGCTCCAGCTTAACTTAATTCATTTTAACTTAATCATAATTTCTTTACTGAACACACCCTAATATGCTATGCTAAAAACACATAACGAATGCTTTCCTCCGTCGACATCATCTATTCCCTTAGCCATTGTTTTGGCATCGACGGTGTTGCTGCCATCCACCTATTGCTGCCATCGACGTTGTTGTTGGCATTGATAGCGTTGCTGCCAACGGTACGGTTGATGCCACCAACGTCGTTGCTGCCAACAGTATCGTTGCTGATTCTTCATTTCTCTTCTATGAATTTCATTTCATTATTCATATATGTTTTTTAGCTATTTTAATTCTGATTTTGATTTTGTCTCTCAAAATTTTTTTTCTAGCCGCTAACTTCGTCCACTCCTGACCCACTATTTCCAAACTTTTATTTTGCACAAAACTTGTATTAATATGATATGGTTTATGTTTTGTTTTTATTGCATTGTTGAAAATTTACATAAACATGTCTTCAAACGTTGTTGCTGCCATCTGGGTTGTTGTTGCCACTCGTTGTCGTTGGCATCACTTAGAAGAGGATTCACTAGACCATGGCTTTTAACCCGAAAAAGCCAAACAGCACACGTAAGACCAACACAAAATTTTTGAAGGAAACCAACCAAACGTTCCTTAAAGATATGTTTATGTACATTTCCAACAACGGACAAAAAAAAAAAAAAAAAAAAAAAAAACCCATCTCCCACTGATCCAAGTACAAATGAAGAATCATGTATCTATAACCTTTAAACGAACTCACTCTTAACACTGGCCGTGTTGTAAAGGCTAGACTGAGACTAGGTATAATCTAGGTTTGCCCTACCTGAATGACCACTAGAGAACTCTGCCACATAAAAATTTAAATATAATACTACACTATGAATAGCAAAGATTAACTAATTTTGCTAACTAATTTGAAAGAACACACTTAATTACCAACTTGTGAAGGTAGTACACTGGCGAAACCACTCGAGAATGTTGCCATCAACATTGTTGCTGAACATTTATGTTTTCTCCTTTGATTTATTTTAGTTTGACTTATTCTAGAGGAAGATGAACCTAAAATATTTACGCAAAAAGTATAATAATAGTTATATAAAAATTTAAATATAATACTACATCACTAAAAAATAATACCTTTTTGTACGCCAGCAACATTCTTATTTTCTTCTTCATTGATATTAGTTTGAGTTGTTGCAGAGACAGATGCACCTAATATAATATTAGGTACTAAAAGTAGTACCTTCATTAAGATGAATCTGCGGAGGTTCTCCAAATCATTAGTTTGTAGTAAGAAATCTACAAAAAAAAAATAGACATAAAAGAAAAAAGAAGAAGTAAGGATTAACTAATTTTGTTAACTAATTTGAGAGAAATACTTAATTACTTACTTTTGACGGTTGTACACCAGACAAATTATTTGAGAACGTTGCCACCAACATTTTTGTTTTCTCTTTGATTGGTGTTCGTATGAGTTGTTGCGGTGGCAGTTGCAGCTAAAACAGCTTATATATATATATATATAATTAAATATAATATTACATCACAAATAATTAATATCTTCATTGAGATAAATCTTTTGAAGATTGTTCGGATAATTAGTTTGCAATACGAAATCACCTTTGAAAGCAGTACACCAGCCTAATCACTTGAGAGTGTTGCCATCAACATTGCTGTTGCTACCAACATTTCAATTTTATTGGTGTTCGTTTGAGTTGCAGACAGATGCATCAATAAGAGCTACACAAAATATATAATAATAGTAATATAAAAATATAAATATAATATTTCATCCTTAAAAATTAATACCTGTTCACACAATATGTGAACAGATTTCACTGCAAAATAAGAGAGCGAGACACAGGTATAAGAACTTGTATATGAACTTGAATTTTATTGATATGCGTATATGGTTACAATCTCTAATTTGTTCCTCTGATATTTTGATTGAGTATTTGATTTTCTCCTTCTGCCCACTTTCAAATGAGGAAGAGTTCCCTATTTATAGAGTTCTGTGGGCTTGTGGGCTTGGACTTCATGGGTTTTTGGGCCATTTTATGAGATTAAGCTTCCTAATGTTTCGGTCTAATACATGGGCTTAAACCTATTTGGGCCTAAAATCTAAATCAAACAATTTTCAACCCAATTATTTTCGAGACAATTATATATTTGTATTTGGCCCAATATTTTAATTGAATTTATTTGTGAATGATTGACAAATTTTGACTGGCCAAAATTTCTCTATCAACAAATGCTACATTTTCGAGTTTCATGCACAAACATGTGTGCTGAATCTCGAAAACGTTAGTTTGTGATTGACATAAAACTTTTTTTTTTGTTTTTGATGTGTCTCCTTGTTGTGTTTTAATCGAGCCATGAATTTGTCGCTTAAGCGTTTTTTTTTTCTTTCAACACTTATGCCAATTAACCGTAATTTTGAAATTTGGTCAAAATTGATTTTTGCATTTTTTTTGTTTTGCTTGAAATTTTAGTAGAGTTTACTGTCTACTTAATTTGAGTTGGTTCTATGGAAAAGTCAATTTTTTGACTCATTTTTATACTTAACATGCGTAAAACTTCGGCCAATATTTTTATTTTTATTTTTTTATAAAATAGAGATTCCAAAATTTTAATGGAGTTAACCTTATTCCATTTGAAATCGGAAAAAGAAGAAAATAACAATAATAATAATAATAAAAGTAAAAATTGAGTCACCCCATTAGATTGAACAGCTAAACCAATTTTTGCTCTTTGAGATTAAATTTCTCATATCAATTTTTTTTAGTTTTCGTTGAAATTGTCAGTGATTTATTAAGAAACTGTGTAATTTTTTTTATAACAAACAAGTTGCTATGTTTTTTTTTCCATCTGCGAAGAGAACAATCAAAAGGTATGTATATACATTAGTTTACTTATTTACCTACAATATGAGATTTGTTTTTTTTTTTTTTTTGGCTATTATTATCGATCTTATTATTTTATGTATACACATTTTCTTTTATTGATGATGAGTTTATTTTTATTTATATATA
>JBBMEG010071648.1:0-13008 GCA_037832605.1 Cyclanthera cordifolia | reverse complement strand
GCAGTTGCACATAACTTCAGTTTTTCAACAGGAACGGTCTTGGTAAACATATTAACTAGATTCTGACTTTCTGCAATCTTTTCAAGCACTAGCAATCCATCTTCCAAAGCTGATATGATAAAATGGTATCTCACATGTATATGTTTTGTTCTCAATGAAACAGTGGATTCTTTGCTAAATGAATAGCACTCTGATTGTCACAATGCAAAGTTTCTTTTCCCAGTTTCAAACCAAGTTCATTCAAAAAAGACTAAAGCCATATCATTTCTTTACTTGCCTTAGTAACTGCAACATACTCGGCTTCTAAGAACTACTATCTTCTCCAATTTCGATATCCAACTAATCGCAGTATTACCAAAAGTAAAAACATATCCTGTAGTACTTCTTCTGCCATATGTATCACCTGCCATATCTGCATCAACATAACCCCGCAGTTTAAAATCTGTCTTCTTAATATGCAGAGCATAATCAGTTGTTCCTCTCAATTATCTGAATATCCATTTTACTGCATCCCAATGTTGTTTCCCTGGAATACTCATATGTCATAACTTTGATCGATACCATTTACAAATAAATGGTCTCTTACTACATTTATATTTTGGTGCTTGGCATTCACACATTTCAAATATGGGACAACAAACAACATTTGATCCTTTGGAATGTTGTATCGCATTTTCTATAAAAGTCTCAACTCCTAAACTATATTCTTGTGACATTTGATCCTTAAACATCCACAACTTATCAATATCCCAACTAAAATGATACCTACACAAGGTAAAAATATAAACACAGAATTTTAAGGCACTACCTACTTTAATTAAGGCACTACTTTAAACATGTAACTAAATTACCCACAAACAAATTCCTAAAAAAAAAAGCAAAATAAATAAAACTATATAAAAATAAAAATAAAAAGCAAAAATAGCAAAAAATAACAGAAAATTAGTACATTTGAAATGTAGGAGGTGGAAGAGAAGTTAGAGTCCAAGTCCGTTCAACAAGTTATAAAAAGAGACGAAAATGAGAAGGGAAAGCAAAATGGTGAAAAAGTTTCGGAGGTTTTGAGAAATAGGAAAAGTTTTTGGAGGTTTTGAGAGAGTTTTGGCCGGGGTAAAGAGAAAAGAAAGAGAAGAAGAAGAAAAGTAATGGAGTTTTTGGAGAAGAAGAAGAAGAAGCTTGAAAATGGGGTGGGGTTTCAATGTAACTTAGAGAGAAAAGAGAGCTGGGAAGAAGAAAGAAGAGTGAAACTAAAAAAAAATGAAACAAAAGAATGAAACTGAAGAAGAGAAAAAAACTGAAGTTTTGAATACGGTTTTGGTGTCGGTTTACCATTTAGTGTTCGTCGGATCGACAAATTACCTGATTATTAATTTTGGTGTCAGTCTTATTTGGTGTTGGTCTGACAGACACCAATTGTCCAGACCGACACCAAAATTGATCGACAATGTATATCTGTCATCTATTCCTTCTTTTGTACTAGTGAGCCATCGAGAATTGCCGGTAGTTGATAACCATTTAATTTTAGATTATGGTTTTTAAAAGTTTAAGGCTTGGATAGGAAAATTTAGTCTTTTAATCCCTTAAACCAAGATGTATGTCAATTTCTTAACTTTGCTACGATAAACTAAATTCATATCTCCAAAAATTCAATTGCAATCAAAATGAACAAAAATTAAAGACAATAGATGAATCATGAGTAAAGAAGAAGAAATGAATAAAGCACGTGGAATTATAGTGGTTCGGGACTAGTACCCTACATCTACTATTTTAAATTACAAATTGCTTGATCTTCATTTAAAATGCCCAATCCACAATCAATCTCCCAAAGGTACAAATGTTGTTCAAACTCTTTCAAATTAACTATACACCCATAATTTACTTTATAGGACATACAAGACACTCAAAACCAATTTGACCTAACCCACCGTCTAACTGAAGTTCTAACAATGCACTAACTATATATATATATATAGTTAAATGATATAGAGTCAATATTATATCATGCTTTCTTAGATATAATTAGAAGAATTAATATATATAGAAAAGTAGCGTTGCACCAAAAAGTTGTTGCTTCAAAGAGTTAACTCTCAAAGTTATAATGAGAATCGTCCAGACTCACTCAAGTGCACACTACTCTACAACAAATGATAAGTATTTAATATCCTATTTTCAATGACTAGAATGTGAGGGACTTCCTTATTTTAGATGTATTAAGACAGTTTTTTTTTTTAAGTAAATAAAAGATTTTTTTTGTTGGAATTTCTAACTTAAAATATTGCACAAAGAATAAAAACATAATAGTAAGATAAAAGTAACATTAGATACAAATATCAAAATCATGCAAAATAAAATTCTACTATTCACGAACAAGTCCTAAAACATGCAAACAAAATTTCAACTCATTCGAATATTTGAATCTAAAGTTATTCGAAAAAAAAATTTGGAAAACCGAGCATAAATTTTCACACAACAACAAACTATTCAAAAAATACTATATATAAAATTTCATATCATTTGGATAATAGAATAAAAAAGATATTAAAAAATAAAATAGAATAAATGTTCAAAAATTTCAAAACGCTGCGATAACTTAAAAAATCGTAACCAGAGCTAGAAAACTTCAATTGACTCGAAACTAAAGTCTCCGGATCATCAATAATGTAAAAAATATGCGCATAAAATTTTGTAGCAAGTGGATCAAGATAAAAAATTCAGAAATGAAAACAAGTGTAAAAAAGAATGCTAATCAATTAGTAGATAGGTTTGGATTTTAGGGTTTCAGCATGCTTTCAGGAAATCAAATTTGATGATTCTAAACGTATGCAATGTTGATCGAAGATGTCTAACAAAACTATTCACGGATAACTTAATTTTGAACACCTAATTTCCAATTTCTAGAACATTCTCAGGCTAATAGTAAATTAACTATCCCTAAGCCAATTTTAAATCACGATTAAGACCTATGAATCTAACTTGTTAATGATGTTATCTCTAGCTAGAACTTTTCTCAAAATTTCTAACAAGCATGCTAATATGTAGAGTTAAACAACAAAAAAGCAAGAAGAAAAATGACAGAGCAGGATATTTTCTATATTATTTTTGAATGAAGAATACAATGAATAAATAAAAGAAAGTTGGCTAATAAGGACAACAGATATTGTTACAAATTTAACAATCCAGAATCCAGGCTATCAAATTGGACAAAAAACATTTCTTGCTTGGGCTAGAGACTATCAAATTGGGCCGAGCTATGCAGTCTTGAACTTATGGTCTTTAACATTCCCCCTCGAGCGATACGTGGAGAAGACTAAGCCGAGCTTGGAACATAAATATTGGAACTGACTGTGATTTAATGACTTTGTAAGACAATCAGTCAGCTGTTCATTAGTAGGTATATATTTGATTTGCAGAAGACCATTGAGAACTTGATCATGAACATAATGAACATCTATCTCTATATGTTTGGTTCGAGCATGAAACACCGGATTGGATGCAAGAGCTTAAGCACCAAGATTGTCACACCAAATGGTTGGAATAGATGTAGATGGAGTACCAACTTCATGAAGAAGTTGTCGAATCCATGTGACTTCTACAGATGTGTGAGCAAGAGCACGATATTCAGATTTTGTGCTTGAACAAGCAACAACAACTTGCTTTTTAGAGCACCAGGAAACTAAAGTTTCACCCAAGAAAACACAATAAGTAGCCACAAATTTTCGGTCATAAAGATTATAGGCCTAGTCACCATCAGAAAATGCAGAAATATCCAAATGATGTCCAGGTTTTATTTACAACCCACAACATTTTGGATAGATGATGGGGGAACTAAGGGCCAGGTATAACTTTTATGAAGGGCAGACAATTCATCAAGCATAGTCGACTTCCATGGAGGTTTTTTTAGGGCAATATCAATTTTTGTAGGTTATGTAATAGACCAATAAGTTTTGACTGTGGTAGACCAAAATTTTGGCTTATGAACCATTGAATGAATATTCTGCACTGGTGGTGAAAAAGCTGATGTCAGATTGATGGGTTCAGCAGGAATTGAAATGGTAGATTGTATAAGAGGAGGAGAAGGTGAAACAGACTGTGTGAAGATGGGATTAGTAGATGGTATAGATAAGAGAGAGAAAGAAGAAATAGGTGCTGGTGATTGGGTGTGAGAATGATGTGGTTTAAGTGTGGACATAACAGGCTTATGAAGGTAAGAAGGATGAGAAAACCAGCTTGAAATACCGTGAGCAGAAGCCACATTGGGTGTAGAGATTGGAGGTTTATGAAAATCAGACGAGGAGAGAAAAGGAAAGATATTCTCATTAAACATATCATTCCTGGAGACAAAAATTCTACCAGTAGCATTATAGCAAATATGTATTTTATGAAGAGAACTCGGACCTAAGTAAACACACTTAACCGAATGATAGTCAAACTTATGCTTCTGATAAAGTCTGGTGCAAGGATAACATTCACATCCAAAAATACGAACCAGATTAAGATTAGCTTTCTTGGTAGTTAACACAAACATTGGTGATTTATTCTTAAGAACAACGGTAGGCATGCTATTGATAAGAAAAGTAGATGTAGTAAAGGCATGCCACCAAAAACATAAAGGTAAAGACCCTTGAGCAAGTAATGTTAAGCCAGTCTCAGTAATATGTCCGTTGTTTTCTTTCAGCTTGTCCATTTTGAGGGGAGGAATAGGGACAAGAGATACAAACTTGAATACCACCATTCTTGCACAAATTATGAATAGGGAAAAATTCCTCTCAACCATCAGACTGGATGGACTTGATATGAGTATCAAATTGAACTTTAACTATGTTAGAAAATTGTTGAAATGCCACCAGAGTATCACTTTTCAAACGAAGAGGAAAAAGCCAAGAGAATCTACTATAATCATCCACAAAATTAACATAGTAGCGATAATCATCTAAAGACAAATCTGGTGCAGGTCCCCAGACATCCATATGAACAATATTAAATGGAGCAGCAGTAGTAGATTTAGATAAAGAATAAGGTAAACATTTTGCCTTGCCATATTGACAATCAAAACAAAACTCAGGTGATTCATGTGTAGAAACAAGTTCATAATCCTTTAACATTAATTCTAAAACTCTAGAGGATGGATGTCCCAAACGTTTGTGCCAAACAGTTTTTGGCATGACTAACTGAATAGACTTTTGCAATAAAACAAGAGAGTAACATTTATTCATACTACTAGAAAAATTAACTAAAACAGCTGCACAGTGGACCACAGTTTTAGACAGAACTGATAACTAATATAAGCCATAAAAAAGAGTTCCTCTCAGAAGAATAGTGCCCGTAGCTGTGTCCTTGATTAAACAACAATCAAAGAAAAATTCAACAGTGACTTTATTGTCATTGACCAGCTGATAAACACTTAATAAATTTTTAGCAATTGATGGAACACATAACACATTATGAAGATCCAGACAGCTATTATGAACGGGAAGACGGATATGTCCAATATGAGTAATAGGTAAGGATTGCCCATTTGCAACAAGTAAGAAATCAGTACCTCAATAATCAGATTTAGCATCCATGTTTGATGTTGTAGCAGTAACATGACTACTAGCACCAGTATGATCAGCATACCAATGTGGATCAGTAACATTATCTGCTACTGCTGTTGGCAAACCAGTGATGTTCTGAGCATTATAAGCAATGTTTAAAGCAGCAGACGAGGAGGAAGGAGTCGCGGTCTTATGTTGAGTCGGTTGAGGCCCAGTAAACTCATTAAACCAATAGTAACAGACAGGAGAATAATGCCTAGCACGATTCCAAATATGACAGAGAGGAACAGTAGGTTTTCCATTAGTAAAGTTAGAAATGGTATTACCAGAGGGTGAAGAGTTGTGCCAACGGCCTCTTCGACCTCCGCGACCTTGATTTGAAGATTAGTCCCTAGTTCCTCCTCGAGCAGAACCATTTTGAGATCGATTGGAAGATTGTGTAGGCTGACGATCAACATAGTTCGCCATAGTTGAAGAAGATGGAGAGCCTAATATAAAGGACTTCTGAGTAAGCTGATACTCCAATCATTTATCAAAGGAAAGAAGCATTGCGTGAAGATTGGCCCACGTTATAGCCGAAGATCCATGAGCAACAACAACAATGGGTTGTAAGTTTCATCTAGTCCTTGAAGAACTTGAGTGACTAGGTCAGCAGATGAAACAGGACTACCAGCAAGAGCAAGGTTGTCAGCATTTGATTTCATCACCGCAGATATTCAACCATAGTCATAAACCCTTTTCGAGTCTGTTGAAACAACAGCTTTAAATATGCCGCTTCAGCTTTGGATTGTATGCCAAAAAGCTGATTAACCGTAGCCCATAACGCAGCAGAGGTGTGATATCCCATTACTTGAGTAGCCATTTCACTGGTCATTGAGTTATATAACCATCCAAGGAGTAGTTGATCAACCGCCATCCAATACTCATATTCAGGGTTGATCACTAATGGAGCTATTGGGGCATCTGAGGACGAGCTGGATTCATCAAGAGAGAAGGTTGTAGGAAACAACTTCATAGGACAAGTTTTCTCACCTGTGAGATACTCATATAGACGGTAGTTGCGTAGAATGGGTAGAGCAAGATTTTTCCAGAGAAGAAAATTGCTCTTGTCCATTTTGATAGAAGTGATTTGATTAAAAAGTTGATTCAGAGGAGGACATACAAATGTTGATGTCAATCCAATCGAAGGAACCACCACATTAGTGGGAGCGACACTAATGGCAGGGAAAGCATTCGCAGAAGAGGAATGATCAGAGGACGCCGTGAAAAAGGCTAAACCTAACGTCAAATACCAAGTTAAACAGGAGAAAAGCGAGAAAAAAAATGACAAAGCAGGATATTTTCTATATTATTTTTTAATGAAGAATACAATGAATAAATAGAAGAATGTTGGCAAATAAAGAAAAAATATATTGTTACAAATTTAACAATTCAGAATCCAAGCTGTCAAATAGGACAAAAAACATTTCTCTGTTAGCTTGGGCTAGAGACTATCAAATTAGGCCGAGCTATGCAGTCTTGGGCCTGACGGTCTTTAACATGTAGACTCTTAACCGACTTAAGAATGCAATTATATTGTATAAAATTAATTAACATAATCATCCACATTAAATTGATTTTTTTTCTTACACACTTCTACTCACTTTAATCCTTGCCTTGAACAATTTAATCCATGGCTAAGGGAGAAGAACGAGGTACTCCTCAAGAACATGATTCTAAATAAAAACAATAATGGTGTAATAAAAAAAAAGTAGAGGGAAAAAAAAAACCATTATGATTTATTGAATGAAGATTCATTCCGAATCCTTTTGCAAAGTTCAAGTCGAAGAATAGTAAGGAAAAGAAGTACAAGAAAAAAACCTGAAAGCTGCTATGATATTCTAAACAAGCTTTAACTCACTCCTCTTCTGCTGTAAAAATAACTGTCCTTCAATTAGGGAGGCTTTTATAGCTTCAAAATAGGGAGACTAATCCTCTTTTGAAGGGGATAGTTCTAAGAGTTGGGAGGCATTTTGAGCTTCAAAGGAAATGTCGTTTGATCTCCGTTTAGGGTAGTAGTGTGTGATCTAGGATGGGGTTGTCTCTCTCCCTTAGTTTTTGGGAGAGACGCCTCATCCCGGGGCTTTGTGAAAGCTTCCCTAATGAGTATCGTCATGGCTCATAGTTCATCAGTAGCATGCCAAAGAAGAATACCATTTTGCTTCCTTCGAAATGAAAAGCGCGGTAAGCAAGAGAGATCATGAATCTCTCAGTCTTATTGTGAAGTTCTCCCGATGGGGGTGAAGAGCAAGCAATGGATGGTGCTTCTTCTAGCAAAATGTGCTCGGAAAGCGACTGATGTGTGTTCTAAAGTGAGAAAAGCACGAGTAAGAGGGTTGGGGCACTTTAATAGGTAAAATTTATGGTCGAAGGAAGATGTGAGGTTGTTAAACAAGTGGCTTGGAATTTTCATGAAGATGAAGATGCAGAGAAAGAAGGAGACCCTCTCCGAAGTAATCTTGGGCGAGTATTCAGGCGTGGTGCAGTTTATAGCCTCTATAAAGTCAATGACAAAAAGAGAAGACATAGTTATTTGGTGGCTGTGGGCGATGAAATAGGCGGACACCCGTGAAGAGTTCAAAAGCCTTTTTCAAAATCTTATATTGGAGAAGACAGCTGAGCAAAAGATATGTGTCAGCTCCAAATCTGTGGGTATGTTGCTTGAAGGATTGCAAGCCGTTAGTCATGCCAAGACTCATGAGACAGGTGAGAGGGACATTTGGAATGGATGGATGGGTTGGGCTTGGAACCAAACCGCCAATTTACCCGATTTGGTTTCGTTTAGGTACTCTATTTTGTTTGACCGGATTCGATACACAAACCAAACTAGCAATTATCACGAGTAAAGAAAATCGTCTATTTATGTCTCTGTCTTTTCAGTAGCCGTTTTGGTCCATCTTATTTATCAGCGGGAGAGTTGTTTGTGGATCTCTCAAAAAACTCTGCTCTCTTTTCATATTTTGTTAGTTGTTTTTTTCAATGGTTTTGCTTTTGTTCTCATGCGATCTGAATTTGAACTTGTCGATAAAGGATGCTCACAAAGTTGGGTTATTGGGTCGTTCAAGGGCCATGTTGGCTTAACTCTGGTGGGATCTTAAACTTCAGTCAATAATATGAACATCAGACTATCCTCCAAAGTTCATGAATCGTCAACCAAAAAAGTGTTGACTATAGATACTTGGCTTTTCTCTCGTAGACTTGTGGAAGGTCCACACTGTTGGAAAAAACTTTCCCTAATTACCGTAGGAATAAACAAAAAATAACTAAGAAATTAAAAGACACACAAAATTTACGTGGAAAAACTCCAAAACTAGAGAAAAAAACCACTATATGAAAAAAATTATTGGAATCACACATAATCCTCAATTACATAAACGCTCTCTTCAAAACTTATACTACTCACATCATTGAGAATACAAAAGAAATTTAGCTAGAGGAAGTACATAAAGCTTGAAGTGTTTCCAATTAGGATATTTTGAAACCAAAGCTACATGCTCCTTTTATAGTGCTTGGAGCACACCACTTCCTTACTTCCTTCTGATATGGGATAATTCCCTTCTGATATTTTTCCAGAAATCAAACACACGCTTGATTAGGCCGCGCTATGCTTCGAATTTTCTGACGTTCTTACATCGTTTGCTCATTTATGTTCTATGCTCGAATTCTTGCGTGTGGATTTGTAAGTGTTTTGGTGAAAAGGGTTTGGTTCCCTCAATCTGGTTATATTGTTATGATGGGGAGGTGTTTCCCTCAATATAGCTGTTCAAAAAAAAAAAACTATTGTGATATTCTCCGGGAAAGAATACTATGTAGAAATGAAAATGGAATTTCTCTTCCTTAACCACATTTTATTGTGCCAAACAAACATAGCTCAGTTGGCACTAGTTATGTATTAGCATGCACTCGATCAATGATTTTTGTTTTCGTAGTGCCCTCTATGTAGGATTTGTTGTCTCTCTCCCCATCTTCAGATCTATCTAATCATTTTTTACTTTTGAATGGAACTTCTAATTTTCAATTCTGCTCCAACATATCTTTGATTTTGAAATCAATCTAAAAAATTCTATATCGTAAAAATTGAACTCAAATGTACCTAAACATAATATAAAGTTAAATTAATCATAAATAACTTAAATAAATATTAGAATTTGGTTCAAATGACATATTTCTACTTTTGGCAAATTCTAGTATGTTTTTAAATTTTACATTATTTTTCTCAATTAGTTTCTCATTTCGTCATAATTAATTAAAGTTTAAACTAATATTTATTCAATTAATTTATTTTTGAAGTCTAATTTACTTTCCAGATTGTCTAATTCTATAAACACTTTTATCTAGGTAACATGTTTTTTTTTTTTTTTTTTTTGATATTTGTGAGTATTCGAGCCAACTTGCATGCATCTCAACTATTGACACCAGACATATAGTTTGATCCTACACCATTTGAATATTAAGAAAACTTGTATGAAATTAATTTCTAGACAAGTAACCAGTATTATTGTATGGAATTGAACAATTAGTCAAACACAACACTAAATAGATGGAGTTGAAAATTTATCAGTTGAATTGGTCCACTGGCGTATCTATAGGGGTAGAAATTGATTTACATTTAATTTTCAAGAGATCACAAATAACTCAATACCCACATTATTCTCATATAATTAATGGAGCAAAAAATTATATCACACATGCTGAAGTACTCACATTAATCGAACTAATGGAAATTCATAGACCTGAACATCAACAACTCAAGATCTTAGATGCCAGAAGCTTCATGATTGTCCCACAGCACAAAGTATTCATAGTTCACCAGATTCAGCACAAGTTCTCTCAAAATTTTGTGAAGTGTTGAGTAGACAACGATTGAATTTGATGTGTCCTGTTAAATTGGATGCCACTGGTTGTATGTATTAGACATTAGAAACTACTTTCTTGATTAGTTTAGATGAGTGGTTACTTTCTGTTATAATAGTAACTCCTATGTATAAATACCATACTCTTCCCTTCATTCAAAAAGAACTCTTTTTGCATGTACATATTGTAATAGTATGTAACAATAAATTTTATTATATTGGCGAAGAGATATTTCAGTCATTCTAGCAGAAGATTAGGATGTGGTAGTGTTTGAATTGTTACACCAGGTTAAGAATGGTTTTCTTTTCTAAGTTTTATTTCTCAGTTGGAAAAATGAAAACTATCCGGGGAAAAATACATGGCTGCAAGATATCAACTAAGAATATGAGAAATTCTCCTATGGGTGATCAAGATGATAATCTTGTATTGTAATGAACACTCTGAAAGTTAACTAATTGGCATAAGGGCATATGGTAAATCATAATAATATCATGTTAAGAATAGTAGTTCTTATCTTTCTAGAAGTGTGAGGTTTTCTAATTTTCTCTTGTTTTGTTCTCGCCTTGTTCGATCGCCAGTGTCTTAAATTCTATACTGATGAGGCACAGGACGACCAGAGGATGGAAAAACTAAACAACATATCTTCACTCGGAGTGTATGTTTACCACTTGCTATTGACATGATTTTCTACTAACATTTTATTCAAATGGGAATTCTTGTTGTCTATATGGATGAATGTTATGAACCCATTGATGAATTATAATCTCAATTAACGGCATTGTTATGAACCCTTGCACATTCAACCACTAGGACATCCCAAAACCACTTTCCAAATAACCCATCTTAACTACCCGTTAAACTCTCTATCAAACTCGACATTAAACCCTACATCAAGTAAATTACTTCTAACACCCATTTCTAAATAAATAATTAATTATCCAATCACAATTAGCACCAATCTTCAAACGAGTGATTAACTATTCCACCACTTCTAATATAAATTCCTAAACGAGTAGTTAATTAGTTCAACTACTGCTTACTCTTTCTCCTCACTCCACTTCTCGGTTTTCCTCCAAAAACACACACTTAGTTTTTACCAAGATGCTCCAACCTTCAACATTTTAGCTTTGTCTTCAAATCTGCATAGAACATCATCTTTCGTTGCTTTTGGTAATTATTACTGGGATTTGTCCTTCGAATTCAATGCCTGAATACAGATCAGAGAAGGATTGTATTAGTTTAAGGTGGATTCTGTTGCTCTAAGGCTTTGAGACGCCCTTGTACATGTTTCTTGTTGCAGGTTTTCACACGCTATTCTGCCATACACTACATTAAAGCTACTTTCATGATAGCAAAAAGAACACAAATGTTCCTGTCTAGCGATATTTTAACTCTTTTTCAAATATACATATTTCCTCTCTATTTCTAATTACAAGTCTTTAATTTAGGGAGTTTCTTAGAACAGCCCAAATCTTCGGATTATCCGTCCAATTCCATGTATTAGAGAAATCTAACTCAATCCAATCTAACTCATATATTTTAAGTTTGATTAGCTTGGGGTTATGGTTAACCTTATTTTTATTTCTAAATTAACTAAAAAGAATATACGTTATGTTATATTTAAACTTTAAGTTAACCAACGTGTTCCTTTTTTTTCTTTCTTTTTTTTTTCGAAAAGTATGTTTATTGTTCCTATGTTAAAGAAAATATCTTATACTAATTAATCTTTTGAAAAGTATGTTTATTATTATAGAATATTTATACAAAAAATGCTATAACTAAAAGTGGAAAACTTCTTTGAATATATAAAATAGTATAAACAAATCACCAAGACAAATCAAACATTTCTATTTCTATATGTATAGAATATTTATACCATTTTCATTTAATAGTCTGAAAGTTGGGAAGCAGTATTCAAATTTGGTTCATATTTTTGGCAGTGAAAGATACATTCAGTATACTTCTGACTCAGTAAAATAGACTTACGTCAAGGGGTGACCTCAGTTGATGCCGAATCGTTAATAAAGGAAAATTATGAGAAACGAAAAGAAATTAGGTTTTTTTTTTTTTTTTTTTTCCTCTCTCTCTCTCAAGGTTGTAACATTTGAATTGAATTTGTTTTATTTTAAACTTTACATTTTTTTATTTTCAATTTCAATCTATTAATTTTGAAGTTGAGTGACTAGGCTTCTCCTCCGTCTATTTCGAACGCTTTCGATCTAATCTAGGTATTTATTTTCTTTTGTGCATTCATTGAAGATGAGTAAACCATAGAAACTCAATTTTTTTGTTTTTACTTGTTATAATTCCATTTTTTTTTTTTTTTTTTGAAAAAGAGAAACTATATTAATGCAAAAAGAAATCACGACAACAATCTTCCTCCACACCGGAGGCCACCAAGGGGGGAGGACCCCCCTCCAAAAAAACGTCCTATTCTCCATAGAAGGAGGGAAAAAGTTCCACACAACAGAAGAAACATGAGGGGTTTTAGCTAACGAATCAGTCACCCCATTACAAGCTCTAGAACAATGAGAAAAAAATACATTTCCAATCCTATCAGCAAGGTTCAAAATATCATTAG
>JBBMEG010071627.1:0-13008 GCA_037832605.1 Cyclanthera cordifolia | reverse complement strand
TTAGAACCTATGATGGTCACTCTTAGATCCTAAGACAACTCACTCCAGAATTAGTTTGATCAAGACTAATCCAATGAGTTGATTTGACATTCAAATCTAAAGCAATATGTGAAAAAAAGACAACACTCTAAAGGGTCAAGAAAACTCAAAGTTTGATATCAATATTCTCTCAAAATGAGGTATTACAAGCCCTTTTTAAGTCCAATATTTCGTGCATGACTTGGAATACAAAAGGTCTAAAAAAGCTCTTAAATGCACTTTGTGAAAAATAAGACCTAGGAAGCCAAAAGTCAACTATACATCAATTGAGATGCTTAAATGCTAGACAAAATGGTAGATTGACTTTAAATACACCTAACAAACTCTTCTAAAAATTTATTTAGCAATTAGATCCCTTTTCACAAGGTTTGAACTTGAAAAGTTCCAAAATAATAAATATGGAATTGTTTTTATCACTTAAAATTCTGCATGTTGATTTTCCTTGCTTCTTGTAATTCTTCCTTCATTTTTATACAATAAAGAAGGTTGTTGGATTCGTATCATCCCCCTTTCTTTAAAAGGATTTGTCCTCAAATCAACATCTTCAATTCCTGGTTTGAACACCTTATGCTTGCTGCCATGGATGAACTTAAAATCAAATTTGAAGTGCTTCCTCACAATGAATAAGTTGGCATTGAATTTGTTCTTGTTGCTAACTTTATGAGGCTTTCGTTCAAGATGTTGTATAAGTTTATTTTCCTCATGTAAGAACTCAAAAGAAACACTAGAGAAATATTGTTTGAGCTCACCCGTTAGGTAACAAGTTCTTTGATATAAAAGACTAAAAATATTTTGTTTTGTAAACAAAATAGATTTAACCTCAATTCCTCTTTCACACAAGCTTACAATTACTACTAGAAAACACCCTTTTCCTGACGAGGAAATCTCCAACGGCTAATTTGTCGTTGGAAAACGTGGCAATTTGCGACGACAAATGCAACCGTTAGAAAAGATTCAAGAATTGCCAACGGCAAAAAAAATCGTCGAAAAAAGGCAAGAATTGGTGACGACTACTTAAAACCCTCGAAAAAAGTCCATGAATTCCCGACGATTTTATAATGTCGAAAAATGGTCAACGAATATCCACAATATGATTTTTTTAACTGAGGACAAAAAGGCTTGCCTGCAAAAATATGCAAATTAGGACACATCGGTGTGGTGTGAGCCACAAGCCCTTCGATGCTAAAGTCAGTAGGAGATTTAGGAGAATAATTTAGAACTAAGAATCATACAAGAATACTTAGCGTGATTTAGCTTAAGATTCACCCCCCTGGAATGGAGAATGAACTGACTTCATATAGCAGCCAGATTCGTAACCGGTACAGCTCACTTATGGGCAGCTTAATGGCCGACTGTTAGAAACGTCCGTCATTAAGCCGGGTATGAATGCTGGTGTAACTCCTGACCGTTACCCTTTGGAGGTGTAACGGCTTTGACTCCAGAGTTACTTGGACTTGGTCAACCTTGGCAGGTCCTCGCCTCCACGGCTTACCCCTTAAAGGTGCAGCCTTCTCGTTGTAATGAAAGGACGTTATGGGTGTGCAGCGTCTCCGAGCGTTACTTGGACTTGGTCGACTTATCCACAGGAAAGTCCTAACCTTCACGACCAACCCACTCAAGTTGGCCTACTCGGCTGTCCTCCTTAGAGGTCAGCTTTGGACTCGATCAACCCTTACGGGTCCTCACCTCTACAACCAATCCACTCGGGTTGGCCTACTTGTTGTAACTGGGGACGCCACGGGGTGCAGCGTCTCCCTGTGTTACTTAGACTCTGTCGACTCCTGGGGGAAACTTCAAACCTCCACGACCAACTCATTCAGGTTGGCCTACTCGTTCTAACCCTAGGACGCTACAAGGTGCAACATCCCTAAACATTACTTGGACTCGGTCGACTCGTCCAAGGAGAGTCCTAACCTCCATGATCAACCCACTCGGGTTGGCCTAATCGTTATAACTAGGCACACCACGGGGTGCAACGTCTCCATGTGTTACTTGGGCTTGGTCGACTCTAGAGGGAGTCCTAACCTCTTCGGTGGGGGAAGACACGGTTTTGGGGAAGACCTAAAGCACATTGGAGAAACTGGAAAAAAATTAGAGAAAAGCAAGGAGTCTGGAGGTCTGGGCTTTAGGAATCTTAATCACTTAAATTAGGCGATGTTGGCTAAACAGAGTTGGCGTTTCTCCAGGAACCAAAAATCATTATTATATAAGGTCCTTAGGGAAAAATACTTTAAAGACAATGACTTTCTTAAAGCAAAGGCGCCTAGCAACTATTCAAATCTGAATAAAATATTACAAAGAGTCTAGTGCAATGAAAAGTTTAAAAACACTGTGAACTATCTATTAAAAAAAGTATAGCAACTTTCCTTAACTTTGAAAGTTTAGTAACTTTCAAAGGTTGAATTTTTTAAGTTTAGCAACTATCTATTAAAATTGGCCTAAGTTAATAGGTGTGTTACTGTAACTAGTACGACGACCACTGTGAGATTGATTCTACAAGTAGTTAAAATATGTGTTAGGATGCACATCAATGAGTGATTACCTCTTGTTATATAGGTTCTTGTAACTATGAATGCATGGTGATAATCAAGGACCCGTGACTGGCTAGAGGCAGATGTCTGAGGGGCGATGGTGTTAACGTAAAGTGGATGGATTGGAAGGTGGGGGATCTTATGTATTATGTGGGAGTTTGGAATGAAGATTTTATTATGAGATGTTTCCCTAATGAGATAGAAGAGGATATTATGAAAATCCTTTTGAGTTGCAATAATTAAAGTGGAGGATGAGATTATTTGGGCCATGGATTCACAAGGTAGATTTTCTGTTAAAATCGCATATTTTTTAGCATGGAAGGTGGAGAATTCCAAAGATGCCTCCCATCAAACAAGAGTGTTATGGTTTCTTTATGGAATAACTTCTAGCGTATTATTGCCCCTCCCAAAATTAAGTTAGGAGTGTGGTGTATTATTATAAATGTTCTTCCCGACAAAAGAAAACTTTTATCGAAGGGGGATTGATATTGATGCCCGTTGTGAGATTTACATGAAAGATAGGGAAAGTAATTTTCACCTGATCAGATCCTATGAAAGGGTGGTTTCAATATGGAAAAGTGTGTTTTCCTATTTAGATAACTTTCAATATCTTTCATCCTGTTTTTTCTGGTGAAGACTTTTGGGCAGATCTCTATTCTAAAATTCCATCCTTGGATTGGCATAAAGCAATAATTGTTCTCTAGGGAATATGACATTTCAGGAATTTGTTTTTTCATAAAAAGAACAGAGAACCAACTAAAATTAGTCTTGCTAATTTTATTTTAAAACTGATTGATTATTTCTTTGCGTCTTTGGCAGGGGGTCGCTACATGGGAGAAGGATTGTTAATTGGTCCCTTCCATTCAAATGGGCTTGGAAGATGAACATGGATGTTGTTTAGGATACGAAGGCAAGGAAGGGAGGTGTGGGTTGGATCATTAGGGATGCAGTGGGTCATCTTGTTGCTGCTGGATCTAGGAAGATCGAATGGGGTATGAACGCAAGTTATATGTATGGAAATCGTCGCTGTGCTTATTGGTATCCATGAAATTTAGGGAAGAAGTGCTCAGGCGCCTATGCCGTTGATCTTTATCGAGTATGATGCTTCAATGGTGATCGATGCTATTTTGTCAGGCTCTAGAGATCTTTCAGAGTTCAACGACATAATTGTTGATATAAAGGAGTTTATCTCGCTAAGTATCATTTTCTCATTGTTGTAGATTTGGCAATTGTGTTGCAGATCATCTTGTTCATTATTCTTATGACTGCTGTATTTGGTTTGAATCTTTTCTCCTTCACTGTGTGAGTTCGTCTTCTATTTTTTAGAGGGGATAAATCCTTCTCGTATTATCTCAGTTATGGTTGTGGAGTGTATGGATTTGTCCCTTTAATGAATGAAGTGTTCTTTATGCTAAAAAAAAGAAAAAAAAAGAAAAAGAAAGTCATAGTATATAATTTAATCTTGAGTAAAATGAAAAGAGAGCATATAATTGAGTCTATTAAGCATAATAAGAGTCTAAAATCAACTAAAAACTAGGACAATAAATCTCTCACATGCAAATTACAATAAAGTCCTACTAATTAATTATCTACTTCAAACCTAAATTTACCTAATATCTTCATATTTCAGCAATACCGAAAACAGATGCCCCTAGAGTTGTCCCAAAAACTCTTTTAATTTCCATCCAACTATACATTGAAAGGTCTGGGAAAGATGATTTTGATTCTTTATATTGAAAAAAAAAAGTCTGCTATATAAATTGCTTCCCTCCCTAGTAGGACATAAATTAATATAAAGAGTGAGTATAATAAACGATATTTGAAGTACACGTAATATAGCTGAAATTATATAATAAATAATGTTTAGAATGCATGCTATTATAATACAAGTTATGTACATCAAACAAAAAAGAAGCATAGGTTATGATTTTTTTTCATACAAATTTTTAAATAATTTAGATTTAGTTTTAAAAACTTTATAAATAATTAATGTCAAAAAACAATGCATGATTTTATCCCATATGAAATTTTATTACATGATGGGAAAAGGCACAAACTACAATTTCAAAAGTCTATGATTTGATCGCTCACTTCCAAAATAATTGTACTAAAATACATCTAACATTCTAGAGAGGGAAAGTAAACTATCCACTTTTAAATTTAAATATTTACTGAATTTTTGCTCAATTTTAGCTATTCATTCTTTTTCTTTTTCTTTTCATTTTATCTTATACAAATCCAACTTATGCTAATTTATATAATTAATTTTTTAATAATTATTAGTTCATTTTTTTCATCGACCATTTAACATAATTCAAGTAGGTAAAATTGTGAACGCATTTTAAAACTTTATTGAGTGAGATCCGGTTTTATAACGGATAGATCGAAATAGAATAACATTTTGCCTAAACTACAGAATTATAAATTAATAGATTATATAATTAAATTTTTTTAATCTATGAATTAAAACAATGAGTTGATTTAACATAATTCAATATAATCATATAAGGAGCGTTTGTTTGGAGGCATCAACGAACTATAACAAATTTATTTATGAATTTTTATAACGGATGTTCAAACAAAACATTCCAAACAAACAATTATAACTACTAAAAAAATCACTTATTTTCTAACTACACATTTTTAATTATTATTATAATGATTCATTTCAAAATATTAATTTTTAATTTTTCAATGTAATCGCTAATTTCTAATCACCCAATTTATTTATTTATTTATAATAATTCAAAATAATCACCTTAAAATGGTAATTTAAGAGAACTCAAATAAAAATTTTATTTTCTTTTTTTTTTTTTTAGTTTGAATTTCCGTATTTAAAGGAGAGTACAAGATCATAAATAATGGAGGGTACTCATACATATGATAGATACCCTCTCATCAAAGTCTTTACATGCGATGTCTAAAAAAATAGTCCTTACAATATACTGCTTGCAGAAATAAAAGTTTCTAAATATATTTACGAGCGCTGAGTTGGCACTGCTGATTAGTATTCATTCGATCAGTAGTTCGAGTTTTCGTAGTATCATTTATGTAGGATTTGTTGTTCCCTCTTCTAATTTATATTTTAAAATTCTGATGGAGTGACACAGTTGATTGAACGTTTTACCTCTGAAAGTGTGCTCCCTCAAAATTTCAGATCTGAGACGATGTATGATATTAACTTGTAGTCACTAGATTTTAATTATTTATATTGTATAACTTTAACATTAATTTTTTTCAAGGAAACTTTGTTTTAAAAAATAAATATATTGAGATTGTTTAATTCGAGTTTTTTTGAATAATTAGAAAAAAAATTATTCAAATTATGCCTTTTCTTTTTAAAATGAATTTCTGTAGTTAGTAAAATAAAAATGAAAATTCTTAGTCAAAATTAGATTAATTAAATAAAAGAATAAATTGACGTTATTTTAAAGAGTTTATTTTAGAAATAAAAGTTATGTCCATTGTGTTTAATAGAAATTATTAAACATATAAATAAAATAGTCATTTGTAGTAAATTATAAGAAAATTTGATTGTTAATTTATTCATTAAAGAAATAAATTAAAAAAATGTTAAAATATCATTATGATTTTTAGACTTTCATCTTTATTTTATTTTGATTCCTAAACTTTGAAAAGTTCAATTTTAATCTTTAGACTTTCAAGTTTATTCTATTTTGGTTCATCAACTTTCAATTTTGTTTGATTTTTATCTTCCAACCGTCAAAAGTTCAATTTTAGTCTCTAGATTTTAAGAAAAAGTTAAATTTGGTTCTTATTAAAAAATATTTTTGTTAATTTTTTTAAAGCATATATCATATTTTCTATAAACTTTAAAAACACATTCACACATTTTATTCACTTAAATCAAAAGTAAAAACATTATTGAACCAATTTTATTTAATAATAATTTTATATTTATAATAAAGACCAATTTTAAAATTTTATTAAAGAATAAAGACTAAAATTAAACTTTTAAAAATTGATAATCAAAATAGAAAAAATTAAAAAACTAAAATGAAACAAAAATAAAAGAACAAGGAGCCAAATAATATTTGAATGTAAAAAAAATTAGAGAAACATAATAATAGATTTAGATAAAGAAGCACCTAAATTTGAAAAAGACCGTTGATTATAATAAATGATGAGAGAAATTTGTGAACTTATCATCCAACCAAAACACATCCTAACTTGTTTCCTCCCTTACCTCATCGAAATAGAGGAATAAAGAGAATTCTATCTCTCTCTCTCTCTCTCTCTCTCTCTTTCTCTCTCTTAATTATCTTCAAATGCACGCCTTCTTAATTAATAATAAATACCCACAAACAACATTATTCTTCATTTTTCACTCAATTCTTTCTCTCTTTCTCTTAATCCTTCTTATAATTAATCGCATCACCAATGTCCACAAATCTCAATCTCCGACGGACTCTCCTCCGCCGTCCACCGATCAACCTTCAAATTCCCCCGTCAACGGCGGCCGTCAGAGAGATCAGATCAGCATCGGACGACGATGCGGCCGCGGCAGAAGCAGAAGAATTGTGGTGCCGCACGCCGACGGCGGCAGAGAGCAAGATCCCTGCGTCGCTCCAGTGTCCGCCGGCGCCGAGGAAGCGGAGGCGACCTCCGAGCTGCAGACGGAGACTAATGGAGCTTGAGTTGGTTGAGATGGTGAGAAGAGAAGAGATGGAAGCGTATTTAAGTTCCAGTTTTCAACACGAAGATAGAGTAAAGAAATCTGCCAAAAGAAGCTTCTGCGAGTGTAAATAGTATTTATCTCATACTATCCCACATCGATAAGATGGGGAGACCTCCAATTATATATAACAATCGTCTTTTTATTCATCTTCCTCTTACCCATTTCTTTAATTTCGGTTTTTATATCCATTGTTTTCTAACTAAAATCAAAGTAATTGAATAAGATCAGCATCTATTAGAAAAAAAATAAAATCACGAGAGTTAAAAAAAACCAAATTAAATATAAACTATTTTAAAACAATTTACTAGAATTAAAATAGTATTTACTATAATAATTTACATGATATATGTGGTCACTTTCAAAGTAATACGTTTTCTTTTATAATAAGTATGTGTAATGTAGTATATTGGTATTAATAAGTATTTATAATTTATAATTATTTTGTAAAATGATTCATTTAAATACAAATTTTCATGTTGTTTATTAGGAATATATTATTTTTCCTGTTTCGTATCAGTTGGATAGTGAGATCCCATCTAGAGAATCAGGTAGAAGGTGAGGGAGAGTAAAAAAGGTCAACTTCTCGTGGACAAGATTTTAAGGTAATTGAAGAGAGAGGGAGAGACTTATTTTTTGGGGCCTTATGATGGTAGTTTCTGTCTATTTATTCCTCTTAATTTTATCTCTCTCTAATTTTAAATTTCACAAATTTAATCTTCTAATTTGTCAATATATTAATGTTGGTTGTTTTTTTAGGTTGTAATATTACTTTCTACCCTACACTTTCTGCATTGTTTCATTTTTTTTTTGTTCATAAATTTATAAAAGTTCAATTTTAATCTATACAATTTCAAGTTTATTACATTTTATCAGTCAAGTTTCAAAAAGTCAATATTAACCTTAGACTTTATAAATTGGTCAAATGATAAATTTAAATTAATATTAATTGTCATTAATAATTTTAATACAAGAAAATGAAATACGGGAATTTTTTTCTAAAGTTTATAGAAAAAGTTGGTAGCTTTTGATAAAAAAATTAACAAACATTTTCTAATGATGACCAATTTTATAAAAAACTAGCTCAGGAAGGTTTGAAAATTTTAATGAAACAAAGCTCAAAATATATGTATTAAAAATGATATTTTAATCTTTGATTCTATATGACTGTTCTAAGACGAGATCCTATCATTTTATATAATGTGAAAAGAAAGGTAACTTACAAAACTAGTTGAATATGTAAAATAATTATAAATATAGTTGTTGATGTCAAAAAAGGGTCAATTGGATCAACGATAAATATTAATTATTTACCGAGGACAAATTTTTATGCAAGACAACAAAAATTTGGCACACCGGTTGGTGTGAGCCACATGGCCTTCGATGCCTGAGTCAGTAATGTATTTTTTGAGAGTTTAGAGAGAGCTTGAAGCTTAGGATTAGCTTACAAGGATTATGAGCGTATTTCAGCTTAACCCATATGGAATTCAAATGGAGGATGACTAGAAGGTTTATAGTAGTCGGACTCATAACCGCTGCAGCTCACTTAATGGTGGCTTAATGATCAATCGTTTGTAACGTCGACCATTAAGTCGGGAATGAATACCGGCGTAACCCCTGACTGTTACACTTGAGAGGTGTAACAATTTTTTCTCGGGGTTACTTGGACTCGGCCAACCTTTGCAAGCCCTCACCTCCACGGCCGAACCCTTAATATATGGGTCTTCTCGGTGTAACTCCAAGACGTTACCCCTTAAGCTGTGGAACGACCTAGGATGTTACTTGGACTCGGTCAGCTCTTAGAGAAGACAACCTCCACGACTTTCCTACCTTTTAGGGGGGGGGGGGGGTGTTCACCTTTGACCATTCCCTCAAGGATCGACTTTGGACTGGGTTAATCATGACCTCAATGGCTTGCTCCCCTTAGGGGTGTTCACCTTTGGTGTAACTCCTACCCGTTATCAGCGTATACAATTGTCACTTGGACTCGGTCGACTCTTATGGGAGCCCTGACCTCCACGTCTTACTCCCTCTTAGAGGGTGTTCGCCTTCGACCGTCCCTTCAAGGATCGATTTTCGACTCGGTCACTAATAACCTCTACGCCTTGCCCCCTTAAGAGGGTGTTCACCTTCGGCGTAACTACTGGTCATTATCAATGAATCCAATCGTCACTTTGACTCGGTCGACTCCCAAGGGAGTCCTAACCTCCACGACTTTCCCCCTAGGGGGTGTTTGCCTTCTTTGGTCTGCAAGGGCCGATCCATAGGGGGTCGAGGCCTTCCTTGGCTGACCCATAGCTAGTGGCCGACCCCCAGTGGGTCTTGAGCTATTTTGGCTGATCCATGAGGAAGTCAAGGCCGTAAAGTCGGGGTAGTTTGGCCGACCCCTTGGGTTATGGCCACCCTTTAGCCGACCCTCGGGGGGTCGGGATGGGCTTGACTGACCCTCAAGAGGTTGTGACCTCCATTGGCCGACCCTCGGGGTTGTGGCCACCCTTTGGCCGATTCCCGAAGGGTCGGGATGAACTTGGCCGACCCATTGGGGTTGTGGCCACCTTTTGGCCGATTCCCGGATGGTCAGGATGAACTTGGCGGACCCTTGGGGGTTGTGGGCACCTTTTGGCCGACCCCGGGGGTTGGGCATGGGCATGGCCTTGGCCAACCTCTTATGGATTGTGGCCACCCTTTGAATGGCCCCCGGAGGGTCGGGATGGACTTGGCCGACCCCCGGGGGGTCGGCATGGGCTTTGCCGATCTCTTGCCCTTGGGGGTTGTGGCCTCCCTTAGCCCACCTCCGGGATATTCCGACACCCTTTGGCCGACCCCCGGGCGTCCTGGCCTTGCTCGAGTATTTCTAGATATTTTAGCCTATGACAATAGTTACTTAAAAAAAAGTAAATATAGTTATTGCATTAATGAATTTTATCACGTATTTTTTTTATAATATAATATTTATAATACACTAGTATTAGTGATTGTATATACAAATATTTTAAAATTTGACTACATTTATAATTATTTTGTGAGAATAACACATCACCACAATTATCTTGAATAAAATTTCAATTTGAATTAGAAATTCTTTAATATTCAATAATTATATTTTGATGTTTTGAAAGATTTGATCAAATTAAAAAAAAAAGATAGTTTATGTTATAAATAAACAAACCAATGCCTAAAAGCTTCACTGATAAGCGAAGAACTTTAAGACATTGGCCTGAAATGTTCCTAACAGCCATCTAACAAACTTCGGTTTGTTTGCAACCGAAGTTCAACAAACTCATCCAAATAACCTAGGCACTAACCACCTAGGCACTACCTAAGAGTTTGTATTCTTTCTTGCTTCTCCCTTACTGAATGTACATATATAAACAGTTGATGATTTGTACAGAACATGATATACAATAATGATAGAAATGTATACTGATAACAAAAGAAAACAAAGAAAAGAAAATAAAGAGAACTCACCCGTGGATGTAGGCAGTTTTGCCGAACCACGTAAAAATCTCAGTGTTCTCTTTTCTCTCCTTGTTCTCTCATTCATCGGAAATCATCAACGAAATAAACAGAGATACAGAAACAGAGATGTGTAAGCAATAATATTCATGTTCATTCGGAAAATAAAAATGAAGGATTAACTAGAAAGAGATCGCACCTTTAAGAGAAGAAATGTTCACTGTCTCTTGAAAGACTTCGCCAAAGAAACATTGTTTTTCCTTAAGATAAACAACGATTACAGCAAACATTTGCTGTAATCGCCATTGAAGAACTTTCATCAGCAAGGAAGCAACAACTCAAGCACCCAATGGCTTGAATCGTCACTATCACTGAGGAAAGTTCAAACAGAGAGGAAGAACAATCAAGAACAACCAAGATCCCGACGAAAAATCGCCAGGACCTCAGCCGTCTCTGAGCGAGGCAAGTGAGTCAAAAATGGCATAACTCGTTGAAGAACATGCTTATATAGCCAAGGAGTAAGTGGGATAAAACGTGTAGGGCATGCAAGGAAAACCGACAGATATTATTGAAGAGCAGTGGCAACATCACAGCCGTACACTCAACAAATACCATGATGAATCGCAACCATTCATTCAAGAACCAGGCTCAGCATAAACTTAAACCGGTTCAAAACAAGTGAATCAACTCAGTTGAACCAAGATAAGTGGGCCTTTCAATCTTTTTAAATTCAAAATAAATTGGGCCTGATATTATGTTCTGGACTCATATTGTCCAGCCCATTGATTAATGCTTTTAGGCCTTTCAAATATGTATTTATTTTTTTACAGTTTAACATTCAACATATATATAGTTAATAATCAAGAACTCAGAAACTCAAATCCTCCGACTTCAATTAATTGTCGTTGAACTAAGATACTATTCAGGTAACTACTATTTTGATTCATGAATTTTGACATTTATTTTATTTTAGTTCTAAAATTTTAAAATTCCAATTTCAATATAATTTAAAAGATTTTTTTTTTTTTTTTTAA
The DNA here is from genome assembly GCA_037832605.1 of Cyclanthera cordifolia. NCBI lineage: Eukaryota > Viridiplantae > Streptophyta > Magnoliopsida > Cucurbitales > Cucurbitaceae > Cyclanthera > Cyclanthera cordifolia. The sequence continues at coordinate 1,252 of JBBMEG010071627.1, read as the reverse complement.
CTTTTAAAAGTTCTGTCTTGTAATTTATACCAAAAAACAATAAAAAATTCATGCTACGGACAATTAGAAGTCAATATTAATTATAACTAGCTTAATAATGTTTATAACCTGAATATAAGCAAAGGAAAATTATGAACTATATTTAAAATTTTTTTATAGAATCATTTGTCGAAAAAATAAATTATAGAGAAGATGGTAATATTTTGAAAATAAAAGAAATTATAAAGGTCTATTATAAGTTAAAAAAAAAATAGTGATCCAAATAAAAGAAATTTCAAAAAGATTAGGAACTTAAATTAGAATTTTAAAATTAAAAGACTAAAATAAAACAATTTTCGAAATTGAGCCCACAAAATCCATGATCAATATAAAATAAATATCAAACAATTTAACTTATTTGCTAAGAAAATAAACAACAATAAAATATAATTATTTATAGGATCTAAAAACATCCCTTGTAGCACAAAGGACGGCGTGAATTCCTTATTTTCCTTTTTGTTAAATTTTAAAATCAAAATTGTCTACCACAGTAAAAATTCAATGGGGGAGCAAGTGGAACGAATCAAAAAAAAAAAAAAAAAAAAAGAAAAAAAAGAAAAAAAAAACAGGGCTGCTGTCCAAACAAGAACTGATTTGATTTTAACTAGAAAAAGTTAACTAGAACTGATTAGAACATCTGCTGATATTTGGAAGTTTAATCTGTGGAAGGTTATTTCTTAAATATAATGTTGGGAGAATTTGCTTTTGTTTTATGTGCTATTCCCTTCCATGTTCTTGTAATATGAATCTTCTACTGCTTTCACCTTAAATTCAAAATACTCATAAATATTGGTGTAATACAGTATTAGATTGGTTGGAAAAATAATAACTAACATAGAAGAAGATAATTGTATTTGGAAGGAAGTTTACAGAAATAAAAAAATGTCTGAACCACTTGCTGTATTTGATTTTTGCTCGGCCATATTTATAGCCAAATTACATCGATAAAAATAGATCCACTGTACCACTAGATGCCATTATCACACCATGCCACCACTAAATTAGCTGACCTTAAAATTTATTGCACAATCACACACCATCACACGATCTGTTAGATTAAATAAAATATTAATACTAAAAAAATCAGAATTAATAAATAATATAAATTATTTCAATATCCTCCCTTAATTCTGATCTGGAATGATCTTCACACCGAGCAGATTCCTCAATTTGATGAAGGCATCAATCTTCAATGGCTTAGTTAGGATATCTG
>JBBMEG010071616.1:0-13008 GCA_037832605.1 Cyclanthera cordifolia | reverse complement strand
CCGATGGAGAAGACACTAATGTTTTAGACAATGGGGATGCAACGACATGGCTAGAGTGGTAATGGAAAATGAGTTTGTATGGAAAGTTGATTAGATAGGGTTCTAACTCAATAAGTTGGGTTTGATGGATGTTTTACTAAAGATCATAACTTTCACAATGAAATTTAAATTATATCCACATAAATAAAACTATGACTTTTCATTAATTTATAAATTCATTTCAAGCTAGAAATTTCAAAAATGCAATTTTCACGGTAGAAATTTTTGGGTTGTTATAGTATTATGGTTGGTATTTTAGTTAATGCATGTATGGTTATGTCATGTTCGATAATTGTTTCTATATCTTAATGGTCTTGTTCGGATTAACTATGAGTATAGTGTAAGTTGGACTAATATTGTACTATAGTAGTGGTAGTTATTAGCTATTTGAGGTTAATGCTTCTAAGCTTTGTTTAGTTCACAATGATGTTTGAATCCTGCTAATTTATGGTTAGTGAAGTTATTTGTTTGGCATAAGGCTAAGGCCAAGAGCTTGTTTGGACTTAAGTTATATCAAGGCAAAAATAGTCGAGCCTTAGTGAATTTCAGTGATATTATCTAAGCTTTTATTTGAATTGTTTAAATTATGTATCTACGTGAACTTATAATAGAAGTGTTCTTTACTTGGTAGATTTTGATATACTCACCATTTATTATTTATCATTTTCAAGTATTGGAGCATGTCAAGTGACTAAGAAGAGCTAAGGAGATCTTGGGCACATTTGAGCTTTTTATTCCCAATTAGATTTAGGACCTAATTCATTGTATTTCACACTTTTATTAATTTAGACAATGTTTTGTATTAAAACAAGATTTCCATTTTTTTTCATAATTAATGCAAATTCGATATATTTTCCAAAAAAATGTGTTTAATTTAATTTCTCCGGTTAGTGTATTTAATGCATGTGTGTAACTATCTTTAAAGTATAACTGGATTTTATTAGTCGTTAGAATATTTTTAAGACATGAACTTTCAGTCGAATTTTGATCCATTTTTTAATATCACTCTTTAGCATTTTGGAAAATGAAATTTGTAATTTTTTGAATACTCAGTCTTGATCAATTGTAACTTTATTTCAATACACATCCATCTAGAAGCAGGTCTATAAAGGATTAGGAGACGTAAGGTGTTTCGTTCTTTTTTGTATGATAAGTCGTTCAAAATATTATTATAAATATTAGAGAACTATACTCTAAATTATTTTACACTTACATTGTTTTTAATTTTTTTTGATAGTTTTCTACTGAATTTAATATTATTTATGTTTGTTTAATTATTATAAATGATAAATCAAAATTTCTTAAACAATTATGTCTACAAAACATTTCCTATTTACAAATATTTAAATGTTATCGAAATATTTTTTTAAGTTATGAATAAAATTTAATATTTAATTTTATAAAAAATTATTTCATTATATTGTTGAAAGATTAAGAACATATTAAATATTATACTGAAATATCGAGATCTACTAATTATGAGTTTGAAGTCTAACTTTGGACATTTTAAAATATAAAAATAAATTCTTCTTCTTCTTCCTTTCTTCTTTTTACTTTTTGTAAACAGGAAAATCGAAGTTTCACTCTTCTAAGCCGACCGAGAAATTTGAAAATAATTTTTAATATACTTATCGAATATAATTTTCAACCACCACTCATCAAAATTTGTGATTGGTGTACCATCCAAAGGTTATGATTTCAATTCATGGTCAATGAAATTAATTTTTTACAAGACTCATTGACCATCAAATATCGTAGAAATGATAAGTTTGTCTCGAAAATAAGGGAGGTGCATGTATCGTACACCCACGAATAAAAATCAAAATCGCCTCCCCACCCCCAAAATGTAAACCTTTTATCAACCTTGTCATGATTGCAAATAGTCTATTATTTGTGGGAAGTAAAATACCATTTTGGTCCTTGAACTTTGATTTTTGTTCCATTTTCATTCCATAACTTTCAAAAGTTAAATTTAAGTCTCTCTCTCATCTTTGAGTTTTGATCAAGCGAAGGAATGTATCGCAACTCCCACTAGCCTCGAAGAATATGATCCCGAATAAAATAAGCGTCGATCTCAATGTGCTTGGCACGAGCATGAAAGACAAGATTCGTAGACAGTGACCTAGCACTGACCTTGTTACACCAAATAACAGGACCAGTCGCAAGAGGGATGCCCATCTCAGCCAATAGCTATTGAACTAGATGACTTCCACCGCAACATGAGCTAGAGCACGATAATCAGACTTTGTGCTCGAACGGGCAACAACAATTTGTTTCTTTGAAGACCAGGAGATTGCATTTTTCCTAAAGAACACATAGTAAGTAGCTAAGTTTCGATCATCAGCATCAGAGAATGTAGTAACAGTCTAGTCATTAGTAGGGTTCTATAAGAAGTCCTAAATACTTCACACCTAGAAAAATACCGAAGAACACGTTTTACAGCTTGCCAGTGCTTATCAGTCGGACTCTAGAGAAACTTACTAAGGTCATTCACAATATAGACAATATCAGGTCGAGTGTTAGTCAGATATTGCAACGCTTTAATAGTACTTCGGTAGACAAATGGGTTAGGAAGTGGTTGACTATCAGATAAAGATAAAAATGTTCCAATAACTAATGGAGAAGGAGCAGGTTTCACACCCGACAAGCCCAAAAGGGTCAATGAATCCTCGATATATTTTGTTTGAGTGACTAAGAGCCCATATGGGACTTCTGCAACTTGTATGCCCATAAAATAGCGAACATAACCTAGATCCTTTAGGGCAAAATGCTGGTTCAATGATGATGTCAAACTCAAGATAAAGCCAGTACATTTATAGTTAAAACAACGTCATCCACATACACTAGAAGCAAAACAGTAGTCTAGCCATGATTATAAATAAACAGAGACGAGTCAGCATGACTATCGAAAAAACCTTTAGAAAGAAACACTGTTTTGAGGGCATTGTTCCATGCACATAGAGCTTTCTTAAAACTAAAGAGCGTTTTTTTAAGTTTGCACACATAGTTGGGAAACAACGTGTCAGCATACCCTGAAGGCTGACTCATGAAAACATCTTCCTCAAAAACACCATTGAGAAAAGCATTATTGAAATCGAGTTGGTTGAGTGTCAGGTTCTGAGACAAAGGAAGAGAGAGAACTACTCGAATGGTTGAAGCCTTAACAGCTGTGATAAAAATATCAAAATAGTCCACACCTGGATATTGATGAAAACATTTGGCCATTAGACGGGCTTTATACCGCTTAACAGAGCCATTAGGATGATGCTTGATTCAAAATACCCACTTGCACCCAACAACATTTTGTGAAGCCGACGGCCGAACCAAGAACCAGGTATCATTCTGCATGAGAGCACGAAACTCTTGATCCATGGCACTCTTCCAGACAAGCATTTTGATAACATCGGACACACGACATTGGTTCAATAGAAGACTAATTAGTTGTGACAGCAGCCAAAGCCTTTGGTTTGAAAATTAAATTTATCGAGTCAGTGACCATTGAGTGCCAAGAGGGACCAGGAATAGAAGAAAGACTCAGGGCAGAAATTGGACTTACAGATGCCACATTCTGATGAGGTGAAGAAGCAGGTGAGCTAGAAGACTAGTACAACTAGTTTCATGTACAGAAGTGGTGATGGATGGCAAAGCTGATACAAAGACAATCTGACGACGACTTGATTGAGAAGCAGACAAATGAGCACGTTGGTGATGAGGAACAAAAGGTTAAACCATTGTAGAGATTGGTTCCAACTAGTGGTGCAGTGATTGCAAGAAACCATGATGAGGAGGCTACAAAGGTTGTGGGGATGAGCTAAACCATGTAGAAAAAGGAAAAATAGATTCATTAAATGAGACATGACGAGATATAATCACTTTCGCAAAGGAGCTCAAGCACTTGTGCCATTTGTGAACACTGGGGTGGGCCCCAAATAAACACATCACTCTGTACGAAATTGAAACTTCTGAGAGTTGTAGGCCGCATAAACGGGTAGCACACACACCAAAACACAGAGAGTTCCTGAAAAGTATGATCATCGTTTTATCAAAACATCCATTGGAGATCCGCCACAGAGGACAAGTGTAGGCATATCGTTAATTAATAATACAACAGTGAGAAAAGCCTATCACAAAAACTTTAAGGGCATTGATGCATGTGCTAGTAGAGTGAGCCTAGTTTGTACTATATGTCGAAGCTTGTGCTCAACACATCCATTATGTGAAGACGTGTAAGGATAGAAGAACCGAGACATAATCCCAAGGTCAACACACATTTTATGCACTTGAGAATATTCCATACCAATGTCCGACTGTAGTGTTTTAATCGAGCACCCATATTAATGACGTACCATAGGTAGAAAATCGTTAAAAGCATATAAAGTATCACTCTTTAATTTTAATGGATATATCCAAATAGAGTGACTAAAATTATCAAGAAAATGTACGTTATAACAATATCCATCAGACGACGAGACAGGAGAAGGACCTCATAAATTGGTATGTACTAATTCAAACATTGCATGAGCATGGGAATCAGACACCCAAAAATGAACATAATGAATTTTACTAACCTTGCATGCTTTACAAAAACTATCACAATTATTGAAAGAAACAAGTAAACCATATTTTTTTTAACTAGACATTGCAATGTATCAGAAGCCGAATGGCCTAAGCGTTGATACAAAACAAACTTGGACACCACCACATTTATTGAACTAGTACTAGGCAAACTAAAAGCAGCGTAAATTAAAGGCTTATTCTCTAACTGCACAGAACCCACTGATCCATTATGCAATGACCCTGCCATGACCCCTATCTCAATCTGATATAATCCACCTTTAAACACCCAATGCAAAACAGTGTTGCCCATACGAAGGTCCTTCATGAAACAACCACATCAACAAAATTCAATTACATTATTATCCTAAGCAAGTTTGCACACACTTATCAAAGTTTTAGCAATATATGGCACACACAACACATTTTTGAGTTTCAAAGATCCGAGAGATGTAGATAAATCAAAGGATCAAACATGCGCAATTAATAACCTCTCAACATTACCAACTGTGACAGTTTCATTACCTTCATACTCTGTAGGATGAGTCATTCTAGAGTAGTCATATGTGATATGATTGGATGCACCACTGTCGATGTAACACTTAGGATTAGTCACAGTTTCATTACAGGCAACAAACATGTTAGAACTCTATTGGGCCTGTAAATCTTGTGGCTGGGTAACTCCATGCGAAGGTATACCGGCTTATGGTGTTCATTGACATTAAGCCTAAGGTCTATAACACTTCGATCTACCTCTGGCATGTTGTCGGCTGACTAAGCAAATATGTCAGCGTTTCTTTGCATGAACTCCACAAGACTTTCTCGTTCTTCTAGACTTAGGTAGGTCAAATACTAACGATTTACATGCCGCTGAACAAGGGTACTGCCTCTAGGGGAGCCTTACCTGGCACTGGTTCCTCTTCAATAGGCCTTACCTATGTAACCTTTACCACTCCTTGTATGGCTATGTGATAAGTCTACCTAGAAGATAGTTGCTCCCCTCGGACCTACCCTACCGATGTAGGAGAAGAGAACTTAATCAGCTTGTGGTAGGAAGATGTAACTGCCCTTAACCCATGTATAGTAGGTCTTCCTAGTATTGCATTGTAGGTAGAATTGTTGTTTACCACCAAGAAATTTACAAAATGGAGGACTATGTTGTCTATGTCGCAAAAAGTTACCGAGAGTTCAATTAGACCTCCGTGGGTTAGAGTGCTTCCATCAAATTCAACTAAGGGTGTTGCATTCTGCTTGAGCCTCTCTCTTCTCAGCTTCATGGCGTCATAAGCTTTTAGTGATAACACATCTGCCGAAATACCTCCGTCAATAAAGATTCTCGTGATGCAAAGGTTGGAGATAGTTATGGACACCACCAATGTGTCATTGTGCGGCTGGTGTAGTGTGGCAGCCTCAACAATAGTGAAGTCAAGTAGCTCATCTGCCACTGCCATCACCCGTACCTCTTCCTTTCTCAACACGCCCTTGGCTTGTCTTACATTCTCTTTCCGACTCCAGTTGGACTCTCTTCCAGCAGGTTCTCTAATGATGGTTCTAATTTGTTGAGGTGGTGGTGACTTCTCTCCTCCCTTTTTCTTGGTAGAGGACTCAGACGTCTTTTGCCTCTCCCACGTACTTGTCTTGACGCCCTCTTCGAATGAGAGATTCTATGGACTCCTTTAGATCATAACAGTCAGAGGTTACGTGATCGTGATCTCTATGAAATAGGCAATACTTATCTTTATTTCTCTTGTTAGACCCCACCTTCATCTTGCTCGGTCACTTCAAATCCTTATTGTCTTGAAGATTTTCTCTAATGGAACCACCTGGGTGTATTTTTGGAGCCAGCAAGGTAGCACCTCTTTTTTGTCGATCTTCTCTTTCTTTATTAGGCGTTCCTTCGGCCTTCACTTTCATGCTCCAGAATGAAGCGCCTTGCTTCAATACCTCCTCGTGAATTGACCAGTTCCCCCGCGCTCATGTACTTTTTTACCTGAGTCAAAACTTGACATATGTGAGTGGGGCTTTCTTCCCTAGCAATCAGATGAACTTCTTGTCTCTTAGTCTGACCACAACTACTGCAAGGGCCATATCGTTGATATATCATTCCACCTATAACGCTTCATCATAGAAGCAGGCTATGTATTCCTAAAGGGTCTCATGGCTCCATTGTCTCTTGGTCATTAGATGAGTGACCGCTTCTTTCGATCTCATCCACCAAAAAATTGAGTGACAAAAGCTCTGGCTAGCTTCCTCAATGAGGTAATGGATTTTTATTTCAACTGTCTACCCACCTTCTGGGTGGTCCAGTGTGCGTGATGACAACTCTCGACACTTGATTGCATCTTGGACTCCATGGAGTTTCATCCATGCCCGATAAGAATCTAGGTGCTCTACAGGACCCTGAAACCTGTCATACGCCTTAATGGTCGAAAGCTTAAATTTTACTCGGACGAACTCCTCCATGATTTCGTTAGTGAAAGAAGGGTTGACCCGATCGAACAAATTCTGTAGGTCGCGTCCATCCTTATCTTGCATCTTCTTCGTGTCTCCCAACTGATCTTAGAGGAGGCAAAGCTAAGCTAACCGAGGTTGGTCCTCAACTTCGCCTAGTGCTGCTTCTTGCTAGCACTGATTGATCACGTTTCTCTTTCCGTTCCCTAGTCTAGTCCTCTCTTCAGAGCACTTAGGGTCTTTGAAAGGTGTTGGGTGGAAGACCCTCGAGAGGTACTTCGTGGCTGGCTGCTTCTGCTCGATTTCGTTCTAGAACGTCCTTCAACTTGGGAACTAATCCTTCAGTTAACCGAGTGTGCCTTCCTCTGATCATTATTGCCAAATCAAAGACGTTCGATCAGTCTCTTGTGCCAGGAAGGAAATTCTCTTGGAGCCTTCGTGGCTATGCCTTTCCTTTTGATAGTGTCCCGAACCAAAGGTGTTGACTTCTACGCAACAGCCTTCGTCGCCTTGTCACCTTCTGTGGTGCTCGATGTGTCTCATCGATGGCGACCTGAGCTAGAGAAGGCTCTTGGAACAGATCTATTAAGCGACTTAAATTTTCCACCATCCTTCCTAATTGTTCTTCCAAAGCCACGAACATTAAATCAGCCTGCTCCGGTTCTTGCCTACTTATTCCACCCTCAGGATCCGTGTGGTTCTTGATATAAATAGTATCATGTCCTCTAGTGGCAAACCTTCTTGGAGCATGCTTAGCATCCGACTCTCCATCAAAACTATGGTGGTTGTTCTTAACGTTCGATATTTTTGTAGAAAATGTATGAGGATTAAGCTTTTTTGGTAGAACAATACTCGTCCCCGTAGACGGCGAAAATTGTTGATGCCGAAAAATGGCTAACGGATATCAATGATACAATTTGTTTATCGAGGACGAGAAACCTACAAAAAAGAAAAAATTTACGACCCACCACTGTAGTGTGAGCCATATGGCCTCTGATGCCTAAGTTAGTAAGAGCTTAAGAGAGTAATTTAGGTAGCTTTTAGAGCTTAGAACCACTTACAATAGTTCTGACCGTTGTTTAGCTTAGATTAGCTTGGATTTGAATGAAGGAATTGTCTTATTTCTTATAGTAGTCGATCTCGTAACTGTTGCAACTCACTTAATGGCAGCTTAAGGGTCAACCGTTAGAAACATTCGTCATTAAACCAAGAATGAATACTGACCTAAATCTCGACCTTTACTCTTTTTGGTGTAATGGTCTTGACTTGGGAGTTACTGGGACTCGATCAACCTTAGCAGGTTCTCACCTCCATGGCCGATCCCTTGGGGGTGTGGCCTTCTCGATGTAATTCCAGGATGTTGCACCCAACAAGTTTGACATTCCTAATTGTTACCTTGTCTTAGTTTACTCATCCATAAGAGAGTTCTAACCTCCACGACCAACCTCTTTCGAGTTGGCATACTCGATCCATCTCCTTATAGGTCGACTTTGGTCTCGGCCAACTCTTACGAGTCTTTACTTCCACGGTTCGCCCCTAAAGGGGTCTTAGCCCTCTCGACGTAACTCATGGCCGTTATCAGCGGATCCAGTTGTCACTTTGGACTCAATAAACTCTTTGGGGAGAGTCCAAACCTCCACGGCCTATCCTCGAAGGATCTAGGCCTACTCTCTCTAACTTTCGCTCACCGCACCTTACGACACAATGGTCCTCCAGGATACTTGGACTTGGTCAACTCGTGCTTGGGAGAGTCCTAACCTACATGGAAAATCATGTGGGTTTCCAGCTACTTGACCGATCTCCTTAGAGGTCGGCTTTGGTCTCGGTCAATCCTTGTGGGTCTTAGCACTCTCGTCGTATCTTCTGGCTGTTATCAGTGATCCAATCGTCACTTGAACTTTATCTACTTTTCGGGGAGAGTCCTGACCTCCACAGTCGACCCTCGGGGGGGGGGGGGTGAAACCTACTATTGTTAGCCGCTGAGAGGGCTGGATTGGCCTTGGCCGACCCTTATGGGGTCAACGCCGTTATGGCCGACCCTCGGGGGGTCTCGACCTTCATTGGCCGACCCATTTGTGGTTGTGGCCACCCTTGGCTGATCACCTAGGGGTTTGGATAGGCTTGGCCAACTTTCTTGGGGTTGTGGCCTCCCTTGGCCAACACTAAGGGGTCATAATTGTCTTGGTTGATCCCTTGGGGGTTATGGGGGGGGGGGGGGTGGGGGTTCTAGCCTCTCTTGGCCGACCCTAGGGGGATCGAAATAGGCTTGGGGGATCCATGGGAGTTGTGGTCTCCTTTGGTTGACTCGTAGATGGTCTCAGACTCCTTTGGTCGACTTCTTGAGGGTCGGGATTGGCTTGACCGACCCCAGGGGGTCGAGATAGTCTTGGTCGACCCCCTGGGGGTTGTGGCTTCCCTTGGCTGACCCACGGGCAGTCGAATGGGACTTGGCCGACTCCCTGGGGGTTGTAGCGTCTCTTGACTGACCCTCGACGGTTGGATCGAGCTTTGGCCGACCAACGGGGTATTGGCCTTGTCCCAATTTTCGAGATATTTTAGCTTGTAAGAATCTTAAATGTGATTTACGACCTTACAATACCATTTCTTATTAAATTGAATAACAAGTGTTTCTGTGCTACAAGTATATATTAGGTCATCGTCAACATTCTTTTGTAATTGTATTTTTTTTTCTTGCTTATATTTAATTTTATTTACTTTTTTTGTCTAATGTTTTTTACAATATAATTTATTGGATTTATATTTTTTAAAATTATTTGGTTGGATTGCTTAACCTAAAAGACTTTTACGTTCCAATATTGATCACATTTGCAGTTTAAGAAAGAGATTTGAAAAATGGCAATAAAAAGAAAGAGGGATAGTGATATATAATTGGCATATAAAATGAAGTTCAAATATGTTTTAAGAAAGACTCGTGATGTTTTCTCACTTATAATGTGTTTATCGTTTTCTATAACGATCTTACTAATTTGAAATAAGGTGCAAATGAGTTATAAGTTAAATTAATGATATTATATCACATATAATGTATTTTGCATTTTTTATAATATTCTTATCTTCCTCTTTAAAAAATGGCTTAATATGTAGAATATTTTTGACTATTTTGTTAAAATATTTCTTTTTAATTTCAAACATGTTATCAATAAATAAGAAAATGTAAAATAAAAATACGTCACCCACGAAAATGATTTACTTTTTTGTTCTTTTTCGAAATTATTTATAGTTAAATTAATGAGATATTACTATTAAATGTTCGAATTAAAAACACAGTTTAAAATTATTAATTTACCACACAACTGTGTTACGTCCCCCCATTAATTTTATAATATATTATTATTTTAAGAAACTTGAAGGTTGTCAAAGCGATCATAAGCACCAGTGATTCATTAGCATCAATTCGATCAGTGATTCGAGTTCTCTTTGTATCACTCCCAACCTAGAATCTGTGGTCCTTTCCTAATTTGTATTATAAAAATTTGAATTTTTTTTTAGTTACAAGCTACACTAATAAAATGTGTTATTAAATTAAAAAAAAAAAAAAAAAAAGTCAATTTTGATGTATCTTTCAAATAATTCAATTTCACTAATTTTGTTTTTTGAAAATTACTATTAAATAAAATGAAATATAATGAATAAACATATTGTTATTCACTCAACCTCCTTCTCACCTAATTAAAAAAAAAAAAAAAAAATCATTAGATCATATAATATTACCTCAAACCGTAGGTTAAGAGAAAATTTATGGCTAGATAACTTTACCCATAAGTCAATTTTTAAATTAAACATTTATTTATTTAAACACGCTTTCTATAAAATTGATAATTAACTATTTACTTGTTTAGATATCTTTGTATAAAATTTAACCATATGCGTTTATTGAAAATAATCGATCATCTTCAATCTTTAATTCGGAGTTGACTAGCATTGATTGTGTCCACTGGGTTTAATCAAGCCTCGGGTCTCAAAAATCCATTTTTCAAAGTTTGGTCCTTTTTGTTAATTTCGATATATTTAGTCCAATTTAATGGTCTTAGTTGCTACTTCTAACTCGTTTATTCATTAATTAGGACCATATACAAGTTTCCTTCTTTGCGGTTCATTAGATTTCGAGCTATAAATCTCATTTTTGGATTTCAGCCAGGTAAGGAACCGTTACCTCTTCTCGTGGTCTGTTGTTTAATATCATGTATGCTTGTTGGTTGAGCTTTTTTGATACGTTTTGATGATTTTTGTGTTTCCATGTTATTATGAAATATATTGTTGATGTCTGTTAAGCAGAAATGTTCTTAAGGTGAACTAACCAAATCTTGCTTTATGTTTTGTGATATATGTTGGGCTGGGATGTTTCAAAAGGAACTAGCCATATTGATTGTTGATTTATCAAGGTTGGGATGTTCGAAAGTGGACTATCCTATTTATTGATGTCCCATGTGGGGCCAATTGTTTTGATGTTCGAAAGGGAACCCAAGTTCTAGGATGTCCCAAAAGGGACGAGATTTTCTTATAGAGCATAAGCTATGGTTAGATCAGACGTGTCTTGATCATTAGACTTGGATTGGGGATCTAGCAGGTGTGAAATGAGGGGATTATATTCCTTTTCACGGTAGCATTAAGGTTAGGGTGGCCACCTGGTTAGCCATACCTACCCAGGGTTTGCTTGATTTTTCCCAAGTGTCATGTTTATGAGTGACGGTGTCGCCGATATCCCACTGTGAAGGGTGTTTATACTACCACTCTGCGCGAGTGTTTGAGGTATGGCGGCAACCAGGTTGCTTTGGCTCACCGAGATGCTCTCACACCATCATTGGGTAGCAAGATTGCCTAGAGTTAAAAGCCTCCGTGAAGGGTGTTTTTGGATTTACAGTTTGAACTGAAAGACATCTTTGGCCTTTGACATAGGTTATTGATCTCTTCAACAGGTGCTGACATTCCATCACTTGACACTTAGGATGTTAGGGTCAGTGTAACCCTTAATATTGTTGATGACTATTTTCTTGCTTGTATTGTATTATGTGATATATTTATTTGACCGTATACATGTTGTACATAAGTTGGGGCACCTTATTGAGTATTGCAAATAATCATTTCCATCGTAGAACTTCCCCATGTACTTAGACCAGGATGTTGACCTGGCTACTGCGTTGATACGGGGATCGTTGCACTTGAGTCTAGGAAAATTCCTAGCATGTTTTGAATTCCTCATTTTTTTTTAATATTATTTACTTCTTATTTGAATGGGAACCCACTGAGTAAACGGTTTTGAATAAATGTTTATTGTTTTATCGATTAATTTTGATTCAAAACTAATTTACATGCATTGGAGTACGTAAGATCTTTAGTTTTATCTTTTGAAAATTTGGGTCATTACAATATTCATTTACTCAACTACCCTATCCATGAGTTCTCAAAGTACTTATCTACTTAAGGTTGCATTTTGATATTTGGGTGGTCGGATTAGAAGAAAGTAACCACTTTAGGTGTGAGGCTTTAGCTTGATTAGAGCCTAAATTTAATATAAATTTATTTGTAAGCTAAGCATGTTTGCTAGTGTCAATTACCTTCCCTTATGTCATAATTAATTTTCTTGAGGCTTTGTGATCTTTTTGTTTACGATTTTTGGGCCGTTCGCAATCACAATCAAGGCTCTCCATTCAATTTTTTGTTATTCTATTTTAATCAAAACTTAATCATAATACATATATATGATTCAAATGTTTAATCATATAATTTAAAATAGTTCTTTTTTAATCTAAACTGAATCAAATAATACACATACATTATTCAAATATTTAATCATATAATTTTAAATATCGAATTATCTGAACATAATTTTTGGTTTCCTACGAAGGAATATCTAGGGATGAAAGCAAGTGTAAAGCGAGAATAATAAACAAGGAGAAAGATGGGTACATTTGTCCAATCAAAGATTTGTGTTTCAATTCTTAA
>JBBMEG010071605.1:0-13016 GCA_037832605.1 Cyclanthera cordifolia | reverse complement strand
ATGGTTGTCTTACCTTCATGATCTGAAGGTGAGTCCTTAGCTGATAGTTTGAAGTGTTGTGCTAAGGGTGTGCTCACTGGCTTTGAGCCACTCATGTTGAATCTAGCTAACACTTTCTCAGTATAGGTCTTCTGTGATAGGGACAAAGTCTCAAGAGCTCTGTCTCTTTTTGATTTCCATGCCTAGAATTATTTTAGCTTTTCCCAAATCTTTCATCTCAAATTCAGAACTTAGTTGTACCTTCAATTCCTTTAGGTCTTCTAGTAGTTTACCAGCTAGAAGCATATCATCCACATATAGTAATAGGTAGATGTAACTGTCTTACTTTGTCTTCTTGTAATATAAACAAGCATCAAAGTTACTTTTGAAAAACCAACTCTAAGAATGAACTTATCAAACCTTTTGTACATGCAGCTTATAACTTCATAGTCTGTGGATCATCTTCAGAAAGGCACATAGAATAAACTTCATAGACTCTATAAGCTTATCAACTTACACTTAGAACAAACTTCTCAAGCTACAAGGGAGGAAGCTCGAGCTCTTACCACCAGAAAGGAAAACGAATGGACAAAGATCAGGACAACTCTAACCAACAGAAGAACCATGAGAAGTGGAAAAACAAGGGGTGGTACTCTCCTTACAACAAGGTCATATGTCAGATTTGCTAGAAACTAGGACGTGAAGCCTCAAAGTGTTACCATAGATATGAACTAAGAAATGCAGGACCCCCTGACCAAATTCGACCTCCTATTGCAGGACCATCTTCACCCAGGTCGTACTCTAGCATAGCCTTGATAGCTTACCTTGAAACCTTGCAAGGTCCAACTTGGTTCCTTAACAGTGGAGCAAGTGATCATGTGACTGCGGATTTCAACCGTATGAATCTTAAAGGAGAATCATCAGGTAACGAAAATATTATTGTTGGTGATGGTACAAAAGTTCCAATTATTGGAATCGGTTTTTGTTATTTAAAAACTCAATGCCTAAGTTTATTGTTAAAGGATATGCTCTATGTTCCTAAGATTAAAAAGAATTTGATTAGCATCTGAAAATTGACAAGAGATAATCCTATCTGTCGAGTTTACTAATCTACTTTGTATTATAAAGGCCAAAGGAAGCAAGGAGGTCAAGGTGGTAGGAACACTTGAGCAAGGTTTGTACAAGGTTTGCTTTAATGAAGCGGTTCCTGAGGTTCAAAATGATAAGAAAGCTATTTTTTGTGGAGGAAGCTCTAGCTTGAAGACCATACAACCCTAACAATATTTGACAACAAGTTCTAATGCTTTTGTTATATGTAGGGGTAAATGACATCAAAGATTGGACCGCCCATCTATTAGAATTTTAAGTCAAATCTTATCTATTGTAATATTTCCATTAGTAATTGAAAAGCAAAACACTTTTGTGATGCTCGTATGTTCGGAAAAGCACATAAACTTCCGTTTCAATTGACATCTTCTAGAGCTCCAAAACCTTTATATCTCATACATATGGACTTGTGGGGGCCAGCTCCAATCAAATATAGCAAAGAGTTTTCCTACTACATAGCATTCTTTGATGATTTTAGTAGATATACTTGGATCTATCCCTTAACAAATAAATCATAAACACTAGCTGTATTTTGTGAATTTAAGGATCTTGTAGAAATACGACATAATACATAAATCAAGATAGTTAGATGTGATGGGGGAGGAGTTTAAATTAGTTCTAAATCAAGCATGAGCTCAAGGGATTGTTGTAATGACTCGAAATTTTTGGATTGTTTATTTATATAATTAAGTTAAAATCCTTTAATTTTAGGTGTTAATTTTTGAGTAGATCTTACAATTATAATGATTTTATTCCATGGGGGCTAAAATTCAATTCTTGCCAAAATGAGGTTAAATAGGCGATTTTAGAAAGTTTGGGGTCAAACCGTAATTACTCAAGAGTTTGCCTTATAAATACCCATTTATTGGTAGGATTTCCAAAACATAGCCTCCTTCAAAACATGCTTTCCTCTTGGCTATGATCATTGTTGCCACTAACACCAACGAATTCTTCCTCGTGTTTTGTCATTCGTGGATCTTCATCATTCATTATTCTTCAAAGGGTAGTTATTTCCAATCTTAAACCTTGAGTTTAAAATACTTTTTAAGCCAAGAAACTCATATTTTATCATCTTGTTATAGCCAAAACTCTAGGAGGATTTGTTGACGTTTTTTAAATTCAAGAACCCTAGAATCTTAGTTTTGTTGTTCTTTCTTCCTCAATCCAATAACCAAAGTAAATATAATCTTCCTTGTTGTCTAAATATAATTCTTTTCTGATTTATTTGTGAGGATAGTCTTCACTCTTAGAAGCACTTAAAAGGAAAGTAGTTAACGTGGTCAGGTCGTATGGGATGTAGGAAAATGTCGAGACCCAAATGGGCGAGATTCGGATTCCAAGACCTCATCTAAATCCTGGACTACGGGCATTACAAATGATATCAGACATGTAAATCCTGGGCTACGGGTGTTACAATCCTGGGTCAGCGATTAGAAGTGGTACATGAATGAACCGTGTCCACATCTGAATGAAAGGGATCATGAGAGATATAGTCTCATGGTTAAGAAAGGCTTAAAAGAGTTGATTTGTACTACCTATACCAATAAGGTGCACCTTCCTTTTCGATTTTACAATTGAAAGAACTTCAGAGTTAAGCGTGCTTAGCTTGGAGTAGTCTTAAATTCGGTGATCTTCTAGGAATTTTCCTAGGATGCATATGAGTGATGACAAAACATGGTAAAAGGACCCGTGATGGTTTGTGGGGATAGTCTTCACTCTTAGAAGTGCTTAAAAGACAAGTAGTTAACATGCCCGGGTCGTACGGGATGTAGGGGAATGCAAGGGCCTAAAAGGGCCAAATTCGGATTTCAAGACCTCATCCGAATTCTAGGCTACAGACGTTACAATGGTATCAGAGCCAGGTTCATAGATTTTGTAAACTGACCTACTTAGTGGGTTGTTGTTCTCTATGATCAGCAGCACTCCAGCAGCCATCAGTTATGAAATTATTCCCTACCAGTGGTGTAGGCAATTGTTGACTCAGCACCTGCCCCTGCGTGGGAGGTGCCAGTCCTTACTAATGGTGTAGGTAGTTGTTGACTTAACACCCGCACCTGCGTGGGAGGTGCCACACGCTGGGCCAGCTTTGGGTCGTCAGAGATAGTTAGTAAAGTCATTTCCTTCTGAGCTTGTATCAAGGTCTAATAAGACCATAACCTTTCAAAGAGATGATTAGAATCATGTTTATTGAGAAGAGAATGAGGTAGAGTTTATGCAGTTCATACAGAGATTGTAACAATAGTTCCAATGGTGCTGCATGTGCCACCAGTTGTTCCTTTAGTCCCTCCAGTTTCAGTAGCACCGTGAGTGCCAGATGCTTCACCAGTTCGCGAGGTGCACCAAGTTCTAGAAGTATTCCCTAAAGGCATAGACGAGGCCTAAGAGGGAGGCAAGTATGTGAAAGAGTTTCAGAGGTAGAATCTGAAAGAGCTAGTTGCCAGGTTTGAGTATCCGTAGGATGTAGCTACCTGGTTATTTTACATGGATTCTCTTTTATAGATATCGAGGTGTTAAGTACATGTCTTGATCGACGTTGCATCATGGTGGTAGGAGTTCACCTTGGAAGCCAGACCAAAAGGTTCACCCTGCCCACTTTGAGAGTTCTTTAGAGACGAATTTTTTGAAGCAGTGTTACACCACTAAAGCAAAGCAAGTGGAGTTATTTTCTTTCGTAAACTTGAAGCATGGAAATTGATGGCGAGAGCCTACGTGAGCCAGTTTATGGTTCTTGGTCATTTTTCCAAATGACTGAATGGTTCGTTGTGATGTTCATTGTGGTGATTGGTTGCGTCGTTGAGGTGTTTGCTTTTGTGTTGTTCGTTCTTGCTTGGTTTTATATTGACTCGACTTTAGTCAACTTTCGAGGATAAAAGTTTTCTAAGAATGGGAGTATTGTAACACCCCAAAATTTTTGGATTGTTTATTTATATAATTAAGTTGAAATCCTTTAAGTTTTGGTGTTAATTGTTGATTAGATCCTACGAATATAATGGTTTTATTTCATAGGGGCAAAAATTCAATTATAGCCAAAATGGGGTTAAATGGGCGATTTTAGAAAGTTTATGGTCAAACCGTAATTACTCAAGAGTTTGCTTTATAAATAATCTATCTTAAAATTGGATTAGAGTTTCCAAAACAAATCCTCCTTCCCAAAATTTTGAAATCATGCTTTACCTCTTGGCCATGATCATTGTTGCCGCTAACACCAAAAGAAGTGTGAATTCTTTCTCGTGTTTTGTCATTCGTGAATCTTCATCATTCACTATTCTTCAAGATTAGTTATTTCCAATCTTAAACACTGAGTTTAAAATACTTTTCAAGCCAAGAAACTCATCTTGTATCATCTTGTTATAGCAAAAAACTCAAGGAGGATTTGTTGGCGTTTTTTGAATTCAAGAACCCTCGAATCTTAGTTCGTTGTTCTTTCTTCCTCAATCCAATAACCAAGGTAAATATAATCTACCTTGTTGTCTAAATACAATTGTTTGCTGATTTACTTATGGGGATAGTCTTCACTCTTAGAAGCGTTTAAAAGGCAAGTAGTTAACGTGGCCGGGTCGTAGGGGATGTAGGGGAATGGCGGGGCCCAAATGGGCGAGATCCGAATTCTAAGAACTCATCCGAATCCTGGGCTACGGGCGTTACACTTAGTTGAAACTGACCAAAAATTTCTTGCCCAAGCTCGAATGCCCTTATGCTTTTGGTGGGAAGCCTTAAGCACAATAGCTCACCTCATCAACCGCCTACCAACACCAATTCTCCAAAAAATGTCGCCTTTTGAAGTCCTTTACAAGAAGACACCTGAGTATGCCTTTATGAGAAATTTTGGGACAGCTCGCTTCTTCTTGTTGCAGCCTTTTCAGCAAAACAAGATGAACTTCCACACAAATGTGTTTTTTTAGGGTACCATGAACATTATAAAGGGTATAAGTGTTTGAGTCCCCTTGGAAAGATTTATTTCTCACGACATAACACCTTCAATGAATAGGAGTTTCCTTATATGGAGTTGTTCCCTACTTCACAACAAACAAATTCTACTTTTCTAGAAGCTGATACCTCATAGTGTTTTGGCTCCCCCACCATACTCGTGTATACTTCTTCAGTTCTTCCTAACCATCTAGACACTCATCTTATTGATATGACTCGAGAGACATCACCTGCTATGCCTTCTGTAGTCTTAACTGATCACTCAACTCCATCTGTCACATATTGTCCTACCTCTGTTCATTCTTCTCACATTGCAGACTTCCACTCCTGATCAAACCTGTTACTGAACCTGCTGCCATCACTAACCATTTGATGATCACCAAAGAAAAGTTGGCATTATCAAGCCATTACTCCCATTTACTAGCATTTCTCACACCTCTACCGACAGGCTCCAAGTTAAACCCACATCTTATAAATATGCTTACAAGCTCCCTAAATGGCAAAAGGCAATGAACCAAGAATACCAAGCTCTTCTAAAAAAAACGTGGATCTTGGTTCCCCCCATCTTCAGCTTATCCTTTAGTCACCATTAAGTGGATATATAAAATCAAGCGTAGTGCATCCGAACATGTTGAGAGATTTAAAGCTAGGCTTGTTGCTGGTGCCTTCATGTAGTAGGCTAGCATTGATTATGGTAAGACATATTGCCGAATAATCAAACCGGTCACCATCCGCACAATTCTTGTTCTTGCTCTAACTTGGGGTTGGCAAATCAATCAATTGGATGTTTCCAATGCCTTTATTCATGGCACGTTAAGGGAAGAAGTTTACACACCACAACCACAAGGTTTCATTGATCCCAGGTAACTTGATTACATTTGCAAGTTGAGCAAAGCCCTATATGGGCTAAAACAGGCACCTCGTGCCTAGTATGATGAACTTTGAACACACCTTCTGCACTTCAAGTTCAAGCAATCCTCAGCAAGCAACTCCCTACTTGTCTTTCAAACCTCTACAACCACGATATATTTACTTATTTATGTAGACGATCTCATCCTAACCGGTTCTTTTCCAACCATCATTAATAAGATCCTTCAAAAACTACATAACAAGTTTGCCATAAAAAACCTTGGACAACTGTTGCTTTTGGGTCATTATCTCAAATGAGTTATTTTTAATTTATTAATTAATTAATATTTTGATGATAACAAACTTGAATTTTATTTACTATTGGAGTTTTTAAGTTTTTATTACATAGAGATTGAAGAAAAGATTCTAACGAATTTTGAATCGCTTAAATCGGAGCTAAAATGAAGAAGATATGGATAATTGAAGTTTGGAAGAAAAATTCGCCTATGGGAAAAACGAATGATTCATTGCCTAATTGTTTCATTTTACACCAAATTTTTTTCCATCTCATCTCTACACAATCTCATTCATCCATTACATTTACCCTAAATCTAAAGGCCACAATTTACCATATCTTCATTAAATCTCACCTGTTGATCATTTTGCCCTAAATTCAACCGGCGACTTTTATCTTCTCTCCCATAAATCCCTTGTCTCAAATTTTGAATTTAGAAACAGCAACATATCTATTCAAAACAGCCCCTAAATTTTAATTAGTTCACATATTCTTGAATCGGCCTATTACAAATTTGTGAAGAAGCT
Source organism: Cyclanthera cordifolia (assembly GCA_037832605.1). Lineage (NCBI taxonomy): Eukaryota > Viridiplantae > Streptophyta > Magnoliopsida > Cucurbitales > Cucurbitaceae > Cyclanthera > Cyclanthera cordifolia. The sequence goes on along the minus strand of JBBMEG010071605.1, from coordinate 6,332 downwards.
CTCAACGCTAAACTTGTGTATCTTACCTTCGAGAGGTATTTTGTAAAATTTGTTTTCAATATTTGTTTTGGGATTTGTATTAAGGTGTGTGGACACACCTTAGTTGTGAGAAAACTAAATTGGTTTAATCCTAAACTAGTAAAAGAATTTGAGTTTCTTTTTCGCCTAAGAAAAAAGAGAGTAGTAATGGTTTAATCCAGAACCCGTGAAAATGATTTAGGTTTCTCTTTAGCTTAGGGAAAAGACGGTCATGGAGGTTTTGTTCTCACATGTAAGAGGATCACCAATAGAATCCCCAAGGAGTCTTGAGGGTGGAGTAGGAATTTTTTGAACCATTTTAAAAACTTTAGGGTCTCTCTTTCTTTTAACTTTTACAATTCGCTATTTCATTATTGCACCTTATAATTGCTTTATTGAGTGTTTTTACTTAGCAATAATTAGATCATAAAAATTATTTTTAAAGAACGAAAAATTTAGCAAACCTTATTCATTCCCCTCTAGTGTTGCCTTTCGATCGTACAACAACTACATTACTTCCTCGGGATTCAAGTGCATCACCTTGATGATGGCTTAGTTTTGTCACAAGAAAGCTACATTCAGGAATTACTTCAGAAACATTAGTTGCAGCACTTTAAGCCAGCTCCTTCTACTATGATCACTGGCAAACAGCTATCGTAGCATGACGATGGCTTATTATCTGACCCTCAGGCCTATCGAAACATTATCGGATCTTTACATTACCTTCAGCACACCAGACCAGATGTAGCCTTTGCCATTAACAAACTTAGCCAATTTAAAAATTCTCTGCGTGCTCCTGATTGACAAGCCTCAACCATGTCCTTTGGTACCTTCAGAGGACCATTCAATGGAGCTCACTCTTCATCCTGCTCATACCATCACCTTAACAGGCTTCTCGGATGCTGATTGGGCATCTTCACCCAATGACCAAAAGTCGGTTAGCCGATATTGTTTTTACTTAGGGTCATCCCTCATCTCATGGCTATCACGAAAGCAAGCAGTAGTGGCTCGCTGAAGTACCAAGTCAGAATATAGTGCATTATCCCATATGGCCTATGAATTACTTTGGCTTCGATACCTCTTCCAAGACTTGGGGGTCTCTCTTACTTCTACCCTAGTCACATGGTGTGACAACATCTCGACTGCCGCTTTAGCACGAAATCCTGTCTTTCATGCCCGTATGAAACATATCGAGATTGATGCGCATTTCATCATTGATCAACTTCTCTTCCAACGGCTTGAGGTATGCCATATTTGCTGTCGTGATCGAGTTGTCAACTGTCTGACCAAACCGCTCTCATTTCAACCATTTAGTTAGTTATGTTGCAAACTCAAACTCCGACCGACACCCGCTCCTCGTTTGAGGGAGGTTGTTACAACAATAATTAATATTGTTTAATCAATTCCACTCCAACTGTAGAGTCTGCTGAACTACTCCATTTATCCTCCTTAATTACTTGCTTGAATCGTGTGTAATCCCTGCATTTAAGGGAGTAATTATTGTCTTGTATACTTGGTAGAATTCCCTGTATTTATAGTTGATGCTCCTCATTCATTGATCATTGAATTATAACCATAAGCATTCAATACACGAGCGTGTTCAGCCTCAGTCAAATTCGTTGTTTTATTGTTATTGCGTTTTTTTAAAAGTGTGATCATGATATGCTTTGTGAAGTCAATCATGAATTATCTCGTTTGACCATGAGAAAGTTTAGAAAATTTTCAAAATCATGAAATTGTACTAAGAAGTCATCAAATCATATAATAAAACTTATTTTGCTAGCTTTATTAGTCATGATATGTTTTATACGTATTATGAGATGTTAAAATAGAGAAGTTTTAGTTTGAGAATCATCTTGTATTGCTTAGTTAAATATATTTACACTAGGTCTTCTTATATAGGATAGAAATCTTCTATAATTATGGAAACATTACAGTAATGAAAAAGAATAAATATAAAAAATACAATTTTGTCAAATATTCCTAAATCGTAAGAATTCTAATATTCCTTTATAGTAAAGATTTCAACATTTCCCCTCAAGCTAGTTTAAAGATGTTTTCCATAGCCAGCTTATCATTCAATCTGTTAAATTGCTTCTTTGGAAGTCCTTTGGTTAATATATCTATCGTCTGTTCTGACATAGAGAGATAAGGAATACATATTGTACCTGTATTAATCTTCTCTCTAATAAAGTGTTTATTAACCTCAATATGTTTTTTTCTATCATATAAAATTGGATTATGAGCAATAGAGATTGCAGCTTTGTTGTCACCATAAACACGTATAGGTGTCTCCGACAGAACCTTCAATTCTTTAAGTATCTTTTTTTATCCATATTCCTTCACAAATTTCATGAGCCAAAGCTCTAAACTCTACTTCAGCACTATTCCTAGCTACTACATTTTGTTTTTTACTTCTCAAAGTGGCCAAGTTTACTTCAACGAAGGAACAATAACCAGTAGCAGATCTCCTATCTGTAGTACTTGCTGCCCAATCTGCATCAGTGTAGACTTATATTCGAAAATGATTTTGCTTTTGGAATAGAATAGCTTTTCCAATAGTTCCTTATAGATACCTCAATATTCTATAGGCAGCTTCAAAATGACTCGGTCTAGGTGCATGCATGAATTGACTTACCATATTCACGACATATGCAATATCAGGACGCGTATGAGATAGATAAACTAACCTTCCTACAAGTCGTTGGTATCGTTTCTATCTTTTATTTCTTTTGGCTTTGCTACTTGTAACTTCATATTGGGTTCACTAGGAATTTCAGCGACTTTGTAAAACAAGCAATCATGTTTCTCCAAGTCAAGAACATATTTTCTTTGATTGACGAAAATACCCTTCTTCGATATTGCAAATTCAATTCCTAGAAAATACTTCAACGTCTCCAAATCCTTGATTTGGAATTCTCTTGCAAGATTTTTCTTGAGATTAGCTAGACCAATGTCATAATCACCTGTGAGTATAATATCCATCTACAAAATAAGAATTGAGATTTTATTATTCTTACAGTGTTTATAAAATATAGTATGATTTACTTGACTTTGAAGGAATCCATAACTAAATACAACTTTTCCAAACCATGCTCTCGGGACTGTTTTAGATCGTAGAGAGATTTCTTTAATTTGCAAGTTCTATTATATCCAAGTTCAAAACCTGGGGGGAAATCCATATAAACATTTTCCTCGAGATCGCCATTCAAGAAGGCATAGAGTTAATTTTAGCAACACGAGCAAAAGTTTCTTGATAGTCAATCCCATATGTCTGAGTAAAGCCTTTAGCTACCAGTCTAGACTTATATCTCTAAATACTTCCATCTGCATTACATTTAATAGTAAACACCAATTTACATCCAATTGGCTTCTTATCTCTTGACAATTCCACGATTTTCCAAGTCCCATTTTTTTTAGAACATTCATCTCATTCATAACTGCTATTATCCAATTTTTATTTTCTAATGCTTTCTTTATATTCATTCGAACAAACAAATCATTGATCTCATATGTAAAGGGTTTATGATTATCGGGTAGTTTTTTATATGACATGTAATTTTCAATAGGATATATCGTACAACTTCTAGTACCTTTCCTAATGGCTATGGGAACATCAAGATCACATACAATAGACAAGATGTTTTGAATAGTTGAAGAAGTAGAAGAATGTTCAATTGGCGAAATTGGAATGCAAGAAGAATTACCAAGTTTTTCGGTTTCATCCTTCAGAGTCTCAGATTGTATTTTGTGCAGGATCAACTTTCTAGTCTTGGTTCCTTTTATTGAATTGTTTTCGAGTATAAAACTGTAACTCAAGAACTTGATTGATAGAATCATGACATAGTATTTCTTCTCCTGACTGAGAAGTTTCTACACTATGAGAAATTATTTTGATAGTTTGATAAGATTAACTGGCGTATGCATGCATCACACTTTATCATGTTATTATGAATATGAGACCTATTGTATATCTGAATATCATGCAAAGTCAATTATAAAATAGTTATCTGCTTATTCTCTTTTTTATCATATTGACCGCATAAAAGTGATGCATGCTCTAGGGGTATGAAAGTGATGTATCTAGTATCAACGTGTGTGAAACTGACACATGTCTACGTATGAAAGTGATGCATATGAATGACGAGTCTCAAGATATTTTAAGCGATTCACGTCTCGAGAATAAGTAGAGAGCGACGAAAAGTAGGATGTTATGATATAGATCATGCATTAGTCATGTATGGTAAAGTTGTGTTATATATGTATTTATTTATTTATAAATGCTCAATTATTTCCAAAACATCAACATGAATGGAAATATATAAGTTGAAATATATAAGGTGAGTGATAAAAGTTGTTTGTTGACTGCATCAAAGATCAAGTCATTCTATTGCTTTTACATTTAAAATTATATTTAAACTTTTAAACACATGTATTACTTGTGTTTAAATCAATTGTTGTTGATTGTATACTGTTTTTTTTGTTGCATTTTTCTTTTTAAAAGTTTTCAATGAGATTCCAAAATAATAAGTGTTAGTTCTTTAAAATAAAACTTTACTTTTATTTAAGTTTCAGGTTTTTTTTTGTTTTGACACATCAAGAAAATATTTTAATCGGCATGGATAATGCCGACTAGTTTATATCAGAAAAGGGTTGGTGGCACATTAATTTTATAGTTTGTGTTAATTCAGTTCAATATTAGTGTCACGGGTAACTACAACTTGTTAGTTCCTTGATAATTTGAAAAATTAAATTTAGTTTCTAAGATTTGATAAAAAAATTTAAAAAATCATGTCGTTCATAATTATTGGTAAATAAAATAAGTAGCAGTTAGTTATTTTTGTGTTTAATGGTAAGAATGTGAGATAAATAATTGATTAAAAAAAACACCATTCATACATCAGAAGTTACATCTACATACTTAATTCGCCTATGATTTACAAACAGCTAGACTATTATAAAAATTTTATCAAATCACAAGGATTAAATTCTATTTACAACAATAAGGACTAAACTATTATGACTAAATTCTATATTTTTTTCGAATCAAACGACTAAAGTCTACATTTTTTTAATTATTAAGAACTAAATCATAACTTCTTAATAACCAAATTTATAATTTATTGTAAAAACAATAATTGAGCGATTTGTCAATACTGCTAATAAAAATGAACGAAATTCAAAATTCAAACGAATGATTATTTTTATTTTTAAATAATATCGTTACTAAAAACAAATGGAATTCAAAATTCTAAAGGGTTCATCAAACAAACCAACATTTTGTAGATTGACGACCCCAAATTATGCCCGGTAATTCTTTTGTTCTTCGGAGAAAAATATACAATTATAGAAGTGATTAGTAAAATAAAAGGAAAAAATAGAAGAAAAAAAAAGAGGGCCCAACCGGGTTCGAACCGGTGACCTCTTGATCTGCAGTCAAATGCTCTACCACTGAGCTATGGACCCGTTGACGATAATAGTATTAATTTAAATAAAAATACTAAACTTAAGGATAATAAAATAAAGTGGGGTCGATAAGCAAAGGGGAAGCAGAATTGATTGGCGCCGATTTAGGGATAAGGTGTTGGTTGTTGTAAAGCGTTGTTTGAAATTGAATGGGTTGTTGTTTGTTGAACAGTGTGTTTTACAGGTTGAAGACGACACCCAGCTGTTCGTTTGGCTGGAATTGGAACTTCACCAATGGAAACAACAATCAAAGCAAACCCCAATTCAAATACCACCATTTTGATCTTCCCTTTCCTCTCTCTCTCCTCCATCAAACATTCTTGAAAAGTATTTTTTTCATTTTTCATTCTTTATTTATATCTGCTTTGCTCTGCAAATCTTTCCAAGCTTTGGTTTCTTTGTTGTTATGTGAAGAGTTGTTTGAATCAGGGACTCAAATTGCAGAATAACTTCATTTACTTTTTTGGAAGAAACCCTCAATACTTTATTTAGTATTTATGGTTGATTTCTCTTTCATTGCTTTATTGGTTTGAATGGTGAAGTTCATGTGATGTTGTGATCTTATTATCTCACTCGTGCTAATTAATTTTGAGATGGATGTCACACTTTCTAATATGGTATTAGAGTGCATAAATCCAATCTGCTTCAAGATTGGTGAAACCAAAAGAAACACCATCTCAAAATCAATTGGTAATGAAAAGAGTAGTCCATCTGGACTATCAACTTTTCTAATATGGGATAATGAGATCCTCCACTGTGTTGTTGTATTTGGATTGTGAAAACTGATAATAATTGTCAGGTAAGGAACTCAAATGCTGCTATAAGGCCACGTTGGACGGATTCAGCGC
>JBBMEG010071574.1:0-11466 GCA_037832605.1 Cyclanthera cordifolia | reverse complement strand
GAATGACAATTTTGAAATATGAAGTTATAAATAAAATACTTTAAAACAAATAGTATAACTAAAATGGTTGAGGTAAAAGTTGCATATTTATAACCATTTTACTTTGAATTTATACTGAAAAGTCCCCTTTATAAAATGCTCCAAAGTTTCCAAATTCATTTCTTTATATAAGTATATATTTATTTTACCTAAAATACCTTATATAAATAAAAATTGGTTGTTTAGTTTCTTCTAATGAAAGATACATTGGTTTATATTGCACCAAAGTTTGTTGTCCAACTAATTTTAGTATTAAGTTAAAATTTTAAACATACCCCATCACTTTTTTTTTAATACTAAATTGAACAAATATGGTTATGTGAATATATATATTAATACGCTAGTACATGTATAAATTATGGTTTTGAAAGGTCGGAAAATTGAATTAGTTATTTGATTAGAATGTTTTCTCTTTAATCAGTTCAGTAAATAAATGAGTAAATTTTGAGTTTTTGAAAAATGAATGAAAATTATCCTGTAAGATTTTTTTTTTAAGTTGTGATTAAAATAAGTGAATAAATTTTTTCAATTTCTTATATAAATTAAATTTATAATCAAATAGAGTTTTTTTTTTTTTGCTGACCCTATTTAATATTTGTTAATTTATTGATAGTAGTTTCTTAAACTGTAATTAAAAATAAATGAGAATTTTCCAATGTGAGTGTAGGCGTGGCACTGCTTTTGAAAATTTCAATGGTGGATTCAAATTTTATTAATTGATTAAAATTTTTTCCTATCTAAAAAGAATAATATGATATGACATATATCTTTAATTAGATATATCTAAATATAGATTCTAAAACATCTAAATGGTATTTATATATTTTTTTAATATTTTAAACGTTTTTATAGTATTCATTGATTTAAACGATTTTCTTCTCGAAATAATGATTTTTTTTTTTTTTTTTTTTTTTTTTTTGAAATCCCAAAATGTTGAATTTAGAGTTGGGACATGTGGAAGCTTTTGGTTATTCAATTAAGAAATGGAAATTTTAGACTTTTGGTCTTTAGTCGGATGCCCTAAAATAAGATGCCCTCGTTTGTAGGGGTAAGTTTCAAAAATATAACGAATCACTGGGATATAAATTACAAATATAAATAGTTAAAACCATAAGTCAATTATAATAATTAAAATAAAAAAAATTTACAAAATTAGTTGAAATCTAAAAAAATAAATTACAAATAGCATCCCATTATTATTTATTTATTTTTTTAAGACAGTTTTAGAGGTGTTCAAATAATCCTCTTATTAAAACAATTGATTTACATTAATAAATTTAATTGTAAAAACTAGCTTTATATATATAAAAAATTAAGTGAAAATGGCTGTACATAGAATTTATAAATTTTATTCTCAAGTGTTTTGCTCCTAATAATAGTAAATGTTGTGCATAATGTTGTGATGCCGTTTTTTATTTTGAGCACTAGAAATGATCATTATGGGTCTGTAAATGTCCCAGTTTTCTAAGTGTGACACTGTTGTGTCAAGAAATAAGATCCATGAATGAGCTTCATACTTAAGGCATGTTTGGCTACAACAATAAATTAGAAAAAAAAAAAAAAAAAGTTAATGATTGATGTGATGAAAGTTTGTGGACTAAACAATGAGAATAGATTCTTCCATTCTCTTTCCAACTCACTCCACCACACCAAACATACCTTTAAATTTGAGCTCGGGGTTGCATGAAGACGTTTTAGGAATTAAAGTAGACTATTTTATCTTGAGTCTTATGACTCGTTGCTCAGTGTAGAGGAGACTGACTTTGAGGGTGTAGAGCTTTGGAAAACAGTTTTTGGACCAAGAGTCTTCGCCCTAGGTCTCTAGTTGACCTGTCCTTCGTTTGGCATTGCAAATTTGAAGATCACATTTAGGAAAATGTAGGGTGTTACTAGCTAGTGATGATTTCGGTTTGATTTTTGTTGGTTTTCTGTCAAATCGACAATCAAACCAATATTCTCAATTTTTCAATAATTAAGTCCGAACCGATGTCTAATAAATGACAAAACTATTGATTCGTTTTTATTTAATTTGATTCAATTTTGGTTCGGTTTTCGGTTATTACTTCAATAAAAAAATTTGTTTAGTTTTCAAATTTGGTTTCTACTATGTTTTTACTTCATTCTTCGTATTTAAATTGGTTCTTTCATTAAATTTGAATACCAACATGTATATCATTTTTCTTATTATTTATATGTTCAATTTGGTTTGGTTTTTTTTTTTTTTTTAAGAAAAACCAAAAGTAAATCGATATATTTCAATTTTCTTCCGTATTTAACCAAATGATCTAAATATTATCTAAAAAATCGAACATTTAATTGCGTTCAATTTTATCAAATTTTTTTACTGTAGGTGGAACAATACTAAATGATTTAGGAAACTTTTTTGACTACTATTAAAAACTAATCCAAAAAATAGTTTATTGAAAATTTATTTTAAAAGCAATAATAATTAGTCAGACGGGTAGCCTTATGTAAATAATATATAGGATTTGATTTGGGAATTTCATGTGGTAGCAGATTTTGTGAATTATAGTATAAATTTATCAAAAATTTATTTATAGCAGATTTCTTAATTTTTTCCTCGTAATTTCATTTTTATGCCTCTTCAATCATTTTTCTGATACACTTCAATCACTCTATCAGAGAACTGATTGTAGTCTATCAGTTAAGTGATTAAAATTTATCAGAAAATTGATTGAAGTCTATTAGAAGAGTAATTGAAATCTATTAGAAGAGTAATTGAAGTCTATCAAAGAAGTGATTGAAATCTATCATTTAAGTGATTGAAGACTATTAGATGAGTGATTGAAGTCTATCAGTTAAGTGATCGACTTCAATCATTTTTTGGATCGGGGGCTTTTTGATCATTTTGATAGGTCTGTCAAAAAATGTTGCTACAGATGCAAATAATTTCAAAATGTACTATACACCAAATATTTTTGATTTTTTTAATATACATGCAAAAGTCCCATTTGATTTTTATTCATTGAAATATCCTTTAAATAATCGAAAAAAATTATTTTTTTTTGTTCAAAAGAAATAAGAGGATTTCTCAAAATTTGTGATTGTTATACATAACTAATATCGATTGAACAATGCATACTTTTAAAGCTATTTAGAATCTATCTATATTTGTATTAGTAGTTTAGTGGCATTGGTATCTCTTTTTTTGCCAAAAAAATCATTTGTCTATAAAACATATGCGAATAAAATATTATTTTGGCCTCAACTTTCAAAATTAAATTTTAATTTTGAATTTTGTAATGCTCACAATTAAGAAGGATACATGAATGAATTCATTCCATATCTGAATATATGAGAAGAATCTTGAAAATTGAAACGTTAATTAAGATTTGAAAAAATTGATTTGTACTATCTATATCAATATGTTACCTTTCTTTTTCTACATAAATGGAATGAAGATTTGGATTTATGTTTGGTAATGTTTTAAGTAAGTGGGTGATTATTTAGAAGGCATTAGTTGTGGAACCTATTTGTATGTAATTAATTTGGAGCCCAAACAAGCTTTGGGTCGGGGTGGGTTGTGAGCTATAGAATCTAGGCTGCCTTAGGTGCCATTCTTTTTGTTTTTGTTTGAAACCCAAGATAATGGCATACCACACTTCCTTACATTTCATCATTACATAAATTAAAATTTTTTAAATAAAATGATATATGGTTTAAGTATGATCTGTTTTTTTCATCCCAAGAAATTATCATTTCAAACTTTTTTTTAGTGAATTTGGATTATTTTTTATTTTATTTTTTTTTTAAGGGTCATTATGTGCAAGTAAGGGATAATCTTAAATTTTCAATTTTTATTAAATTGAATATTGATGACCTATTTAATGTGATAAAGTTATACTCTGATTAATTATTGAAAAAAAAAGAAAGGGGTTTAGTTAAGTCAAAGTGTTAGGAGCAAAAGCAACACCATATGGCATTGGCTTTATTATTACTAGAAAACTTACTTGCTATGATGAGTAGAATCATTTTTGAAGTGTGTTTGAAAACTTACTTTATCACCAAAAATTACTAATTTCAACTCAACACTCCATAAATAAACTCCCAATTTTCAAACATCCATACTTTTTCTATTTGAATTTCTTTCTTAAAACATTAATAAAATCTGAATATTTTTTTTTTTTTTTTAAAAAAGCAAAGAAGAAGAAGAAGGAGAGATAATAAATGGGGTTTTGGGATTAGGAAATGATGATTAGGCTAATGAATCATATTGTTATTTAAAATGAAAATAAAAAGATTATGTTAATAAAAAAGTAATAATCTGAGTTACACAGTTCATGGAATAAATTTTGGTGTTGTAAAAAGCTTATAAAATTGTTTATCAGATTATTCCAAGTTAGATTATGAGATTGTTCTCAAAACCTTTTATTTACTTTCTTGTTAATTTAAACAAAAGTAAATGAAAATGACAGAATTCGAACATAATGTCGTTGACCAATTCATTTTTTATCTTTTCTTTTTCTTAAAAGAGATAAGATATTGTCTGTGTATTTTATTATAAAATTAATTAATTAGTTTACAATTCCACTGTTATTTTTGTTAAATAATCTTATTTATATTTATTTTCTTTGATATTTGTGATATAATTAAGATTATTACACGTGAGCAATGGGGCCCATATGTTGATTATGAATTATGAAAAGAAAGTGAAGAATCTTCACTGTTTCTTTCACCCTATCTAAATTCTCACTTGTGCTGATTTCAAATGCTACAATGTGATTGGCTAATTCCTTTTATCTCATTTTTCTTATATCATTTTTCAAATATTCATGTCTATTTATTTCTTCTTTTTATTTTTTTTTTTGTCAAAAGGCTTACTGATTACAATACATATTTGAATCGCTCTAACTTTTTCTCTTTTATTTTTTCCTTTAATTTCTAGAGGATTTGTTAATCGGGAAGTTGGATATAGCATGCTGTAAATGGATAAACCTCTATTGAATGTTAATTAATATATATATATATATATATATATTATATTATCAAAAAATATTAGTGGCACGTTGATTTCGTTGTTTTGATGATAATTTAGTTTAATACCATATTATAGGACAGTTGAGCGCTTTATATCTCAGTTTGTACTAAAAAATATATATCTTAATAGAAAGATAGCATGGAAATAGAGAGTGGTAGTGGTATAGAAACCTCCAAAAATTTCACAATGAAAAATAAAATCTTCAACAAATTTACTATTTTTCTAATTAATACTAAATCATTCCTGAAATTAAAGCGATGATAAATAAAAATAAAATAATAATATCTATTTACATCGATTTCTTGTTCACAAATTAAAGAATGGTTTGAAAGTTAGTTTTCAAAGTAGTCGTTGAGTTTAGAGAAATAGAATTTCATCTCTAAAAGCCATAAAAAAAAATGCAATCAATGATACAATTATTTCCTTCTCAAAATTATATATTATTCTTTACTTGTATAATTTTCAAAGTAGCCCTTCTACCAAATCTAGCTAGCTATCTTGGTTGAAATGATCTCTCAGCTACACTTTCCAATCAACTCACAGATGTTGATTGAAAGGTTGAAAATTAATAACCAAATTCTCAACAAATTATATAAGGTAAGAAAAAAGAGCCCTAATTATTTATTTTTTTTTTTTGGTTACATTTCTTGAGAAAATTGTTGATCTCCTACCTAAGTTGAACCTCATTAGGATTCACCATTTTTTATATCATTAGTTTTTATTTTATTTTATTTTTTTATTTTTTTTAATTTGTTTTGAGTGAGAGAAATCTCTCCTTATGTTGCTGCATATAAATAACATGATGTTTAGTTGTGGTCATTCCTTGATTAATATATTTCTCTTGAAAAAAAAAATCTAAAAAAACTATTATAAAAAAAAAAGAAAGAAAGATTAAATTATAGCTTTATGTTGCAATTATTACTAATCATTATTTCTAAATTATGAAAATAAATTTAAATTCTGAATATTCTTAACAGTTACATTTTAAACAAATTTTGAACTGCTATCATTACGAATCATTACTTCTTAAACTGTAATAATTACTTTCGAATACTCAAAATAAATCTTCATTCTAAATACTAATTATTGATACTCTTAAAAACTACTAAACAAGCTTTGACTGCAATTGTTACTTCTAAATACTCAAAATAAATCATTATTCTTAATACTCTTAAAAATTACATTTAGCAAACTTTTGACTACAATCTTTAATGATCATTGCTTCTAAATACTTAATATAAATTCTCATTCTAAATACTAATTTTAAATACTCTTAAAAACTGCATCCTAACAAACATTTAACTGTAATTATTACTAATTCTTACTTCTAAATATTTAAAATAAAACATCATTCTAAATATTCTAAACAAGCTATATCCAAACAAACTTTGACTGCAATTATTACTTCTAAAATACTCAAAATAAATCATCATTCTAACAAACTTTTGATTGCAACCATTACTTCTGAAATACTCAAAATAAATCTCTATTTTAAATACTAATTCTAAATACTCTTAAAATCACAATTCAAACATCCCTAGCCCTAAGGTTTATAGATTAGAGTTTAAAAAGTTCTATAAAGATCTCCAATTAAAAGTAACTAAACTATATTTTATAGATGAATTCATTATATTTGAAATTAAATGTTTGAATCCCAAAGAAAAAGAAGGCAAATGATAAAACTTCACTGTTATTGAAAGTTGATCCAACACAATTCTAACCCACAAAAGGAATATATTGAATTATATTTTTGTCAGATTTTGATCAGCATTTTGAGTTTGGTAAAATTGTATTTTCTTTCAATCAAATGCATATGTAAATGAAAAGACAAACTTAGATTGGACACTCAATTGTAAGCACCTTGACCCACTACCAAACACACCCATTATTCTTTCCCAATCTCTCTCTCTCTCTCTCTCTCTCTCTTTCTACCCTTAAAAAAAATGAGGAAAATGAACATGATTTTGTATTTATTTCTTTCAAAAATATTTAGAAGTTTTGATTATGGCATAATCGTATTTTTATCTTACTGTTCTATATTTTTATTTCTTTATACATTCCTAGTTTAGAAATTCTAAAAAAAAAACTATTTGCTTTAGAAAAAAAACATTTGGGCACACCTAATTAAACTTATGGTAATCTTATATATTTTAGTCTATAACCATAAAGATATAAACTTGTTGATGAGATCATGTGCACCTATGATTCTGAACAATACCCTTTGTTATTATTGAGTTACCATGTAAAACAATAACAATTGCTCTACAAACAACTACATCCAAACGAACTATTGAGTTTAATCTCTCCATCATCACTCATCCAAAAACACACCTCAGGTAATAAATAAAAAGTTGAAATTATAATAGATAACTAATAGCAATCTTGTAAACTACCCCAAATTCGAAGTATACAATTGTTCGTATGTAGACTCACATTTTCTCAGTGTTATTTTTTAAATGGGAGCCCCAATGTTTATTGTAAAAATCAAATTATTACAATGGTTATATGACATAATTAAATGTTAAGGAGAAATTATATACATAATGCGAGTATATAAAAGAGCCAAATTAGCTCAGCAGTTAGGGCTAATAAACTTAAAAGAGACCAAATTTGCAAAAAAAAAAAGTAACGCCAACAATCGGAAAGATGCAGCTTGAAAGATAGAAGCTAAGGCCAGCCTGCCCTGAGTAAAGTAAGGTATGGAAAATTTTGACCCTAGGCCAGGTGGGTAGGGCACTCGACCCTAGGTAAGGTGGGTGGTAGTGCAAAATTGGATCATAGGCAAAGGTTGATTAATCAAAGCCCAAACCGGGTCGGGATTGTGCCTGACCGTAGGTTTTGAGGACCAAACGAAGCCCCGATTAACTCCCTTGATATGTGTGTGCACGTAATTGTCTAACTTTGTGGCGCAAATAACCCCAAAGAGAGGCAGCCTAATACATGTCAGGATGCACAAAGATCAAGAAAAGGTGAGTGACAAGGTCAAGAGGCTGTAGTTATAAGACATCCACACCCATTATTGATCAAATTACAACACTCTCATTGATGAGGCAGATGTTACTGTTTTGGCCATCAATTTTTACTTTGTAACACCAAAGTTATGGTGCATGAAGTTAACAAGTCGATGGTAATTACAAGAGCGTCACCAAAAAAGCAAGTCTAGATGGAAATGAAATGAACAGGCAATTCTAAATTCCTAATTAGCTAAACTACACTCCTAAAAGCTCTCGTATTTTTATTTACTATCCGAATCTGACTTAGACATTGAAGGTCACGACTTAAAATGTAACACCCAAAAATTCTAAGTAACATACAATAAATTACAACTAAAAGACAACAACTTGAGAACCTAGTCTATGACCTTGTTCCAGCTACCACAACACATAGATCACCGAATACAACCAAACCTCATTGCAAAAACTTCATAGAAACCTGCCAGAGTTAGCAACATCGCCAAAGTGAGTATATTCATACAAAGTAAGTAGTTTTTCAGCGCGGTAACTACCATTCAACCGCGGAAGCTACAAGAACATTGATATACCTTCAGATTGCTATACTCATTGCTATACTCATGGAGCTGCAAGAACATGCCTTCAGATTGCTATACTCATTGATATTACCAGACTTTTATTCTCATGGGAAAACTTCAGGACGCACCTGCTATAGAAGCAACTTCTAATGTCTATCAATAACATTTTTCTAATAACATTATTTTTTTTTTCCATGTCTTACCATCCTTCCCAACTAAAAAGGTCTTTCGTTGAGAGTTTTTAGACCAAGGAATGGTATGGATGAGGCTGCATCAAACCTCCTAAAGACCCTTTCCACATTGGCCCCTCACATTGTTGATCAACAACGAACTATAATATCCACGCTACAGCACCTCCCTAATTAAACTTCCTAAAGGCATTAGTTACCGATCTAGATTCCAACGTTATAAGCATAACACTTGAAGCAAAAATCTCTAAAATTAAAACCCAACTACTCCTAGCTTCTACACCATCCTACTCCACAATCACACTTTAGAGAAACATAAACTTTCAAGATGCAGTCCATGTTGACCCTACCAACAACCTAAATGTGATAGCACAGCCGCAAAGTTGCTTAGGCATAAACCTCCCCCAACGTAATCAATTCTATGTTAAACCTTACATAAGGAAGTCATATATCTCCTCTACTATCATACTACAGCACATGCACTAAAAAAAGTGGCTTATCTCACATTAATCACAATCACCCAGCTACACAGCAAAGGAACCATTATCTCCTCAAGCTTAGGTTCGCAAGGCTTTAACACATGTTTCTGTAAAATCACCCCTTTTACATAGCAAATAGAATAAAACAACTTAAATAATGCATAAACCTTTCAATGAGCTAGAATGCATTAATCTAATCCAAGAAACTGTTTAAAGAAATACAATATCTGAATGGGTCTAGGCATACCTCATCAGCTAATCTCTTTGCCACTCCATCAATACCAATGAAAGTAAAAGTATTCGAAGAACTTGCTGCAAATATATGAAGCTAGCTAAGATACATGGTATACATCATGTGGAAGGATAAATGTTGAACATGGATAGAAAATATTCAAGTTCCATCTTGAAAATGGTCATGTCATTCATTATGAATATTTCAAGTTTCTCTGATTTTTTTTTTCCATGGGGAGAGGGGAAGAAAGCACCAGAACTAGTTTTCATTGGAAGCCTCTGATATTAATTACTTTATTTATTATCGTGATGATGTAGGATCAATATTTCTGGTGACAGGTTTATCTCCAAGATGTATATATAAACAAGACAAACACATACATTATAGCTTGTAAACGCTAGTGCTAATTAATTAAGCATGGATACTGATGTTTACAGGTTTACTCACATGGAAAAAGAACTTACAATTAATTAAAAAGTTTCTTCCAAGACTTGTTTTTAACTCTGCTTCAAAGTAAGTTCAATCACTTGGGCTGCATGATAACGCGGTTATATTTTGAATAAAAAATTCTAAAAGTCGTTAAATTACAAATTTAGTCACTATGGTTTGAAAAATGCTAAAATTTAATCCATAAGTTTTAAAAGTTAGAATTAGTCTCTATGGTTTGATAAACCCTCATAAATTCTCGAGAGTATGAGGTATTTCTTTCTCCCCCTCTTAACGATGACTCGTAACCCTAAGAATAATCCGGCAACCACAGAAACGAAGAATAAAAACAGTTATATTGCTTTCTTTAGAGTATGCTGCAAAAATCACCCAAATTAGGGTTATGGATTGAAGATCAATAGAGGTAAGGGAAGTACAAACCGCGTATCTGTCTTGCTGTTTTGCTTCTCTTCAAATCTTGAAGACGTTTCCTGAAAACACAAGGAAATGGTGACTGATGCGAGAAAACTATATCATTACACTATTATATGAAGGAATGTGGAAGAAGATTGCAGTGAATGAATGAATGATATGGCTGAATATTTTGTTGGAGGATTAATCGGAGTTCCAGAAATTGCAGAAGACATAGCTCAGAATTAATTGATTGCAATGGAAACGAAGAAGAAGACGAAGAAGGAAGGGTTGATTAATTAGGGAAGAACGGTTTTGATCGAAGTGGCTTCAGATTAGGAAATTAAGACAACGGGGTTTATTTATTTATTTATTACGATAAAATGGTTGATTTATATATTAGGAAATTTTGGATATTTACTTCTTTTTCCTTTTTTATTAGAAAAGAATATCTCGTTTTTTTTTTTAAATCAATTTAACTAGAGTTATTAATTTGGGGTTTTGTAAGTTTCTTTTACAGTTAATTCTAAAAGATAAATGTTTATCATTTTCCTTACTTTTGTTTCCTCTTTTTATTTTGTTTGTTTTCTTTCTCTTATGTTTACTTCTAAAATTCTATATTTTTTAGTTATCAAAAACTTCGTTTATATTTTAAAAACTTTAATACAATAAAACTTGATAATAAAGTAAAAGCATTTATAAACTAATGTTTAAAATTAAATAACTACAAAATAATTAAATAACTTATGCTTGCATGTCTCCTTGAAGTGGTGCAGTTGGTCGAATGTTTGAAATTTAGGGATATGTTCTTTCAAGATTTTAAATTTAAAATATATCTGAAATATTAATTTGAAAATAGTTTGTTACTAACTTTTTATATTTCTCTAACTTATTGAGACTAAATTTATAATATAACATAAAATTTAAGTATAATCAGTATTCAAAAAAACAATATGAAAACAAAAATCTAATTATTTTAGGAAAACTGGGACAAGTCGCATACTATTGTAATTTAGGATATATTTTTACCAAATATACAAAAGAATTAACTATTATATTGGTTAACAAAAACATATCAATCAACATGACTCCGTGGCCCAATGGATAAGGCGCTGGTCTACGAAACCAGAGATTCTGGGTTCGATCCCCAGCGGAGTCGTTTT
>JBBMEG010071563.1:0-11811 GCA_037832605.1 Cyclanthera cordifolia | reverse complement strand
AAGCTTAACTATGAATCCATCTAAATTACATTTGAACACGATTCATTAGCATTCCTCACCAAAGCAAGCATATGCTCAATCACAAGCACATTTCATAAACACCCTCGCCGGAGCACACATACGTTCAATCACGAGTATATTTCATAAGAGCACTCTTTACTGGAACACGCATATGCTCAATTGTGAACATATTACATAATGCCCCTTTATAGAAACGCTGTTCAATTACAAATTTTCTTTATGATTATGTCATATATCATTAAAGGCACACAAATTCTTTGTTTCAAATTCGAGAATTCTACGTATACATAGCTAAGTCAACGATATTGCATTGATACCAATGACAACCTTAACAAATCTCTACGTTGATATGATATTATTCATTTTGGATCAAACAAGAAACAATTCATTATTTTCTTGTAGTTTCATTTCTTGCTTTGGTAGAGGCTATTAACTCGCCTTCAGTGTATTCAAGCGGCAGCATCGGAATACAAAACTACTTCGAATTCTCTAGTAGATCTTGCTCTAGCATCAATAGTTTCAGTAAGTTTTCTCTTATATATCAACGATATACCTCTAACCCATGTGGGATTGCTACTTTATTTGTATTATCAACCGTGCGAGTTACTTTTATTCTAAACTATTG
Organism: Cyclanthera cordifolia; assembly: GCA_037832605.1. Lineage (NCBI taxonomy): Eukaryota > Viridiplantae > Streptophyta > Magnoliopsida > Cucurbitales > Cucurbitaceae > Cyclanthera > Cyclanthera cordifolia. The sequence continues at coordinate 11,165 of JBBMEG010071563.1, read as the reverse complement.
GAAATGTAGATGACTGGGGATTCCTGTTGAATTTATTTTACTAATTTTTTTTCCTCTCTTTTTGGAGTCTCTTATATGTATTCACCTTTACATGTTCAAAGTTTTCTCCTAGATCATTTATGAATCAAAATCTTTCATTTTCCAGAAAGAAAGAGCAAAACTTATTAAAAAAGAAGTCCATTACTATGATCTTCTCAATGCTGAATATACCTATATCTTACGATATCTCTTAATACTACCGAAATTTAAAAAGTAAGGCTTATAATAGATGGTTGATTGTCGACAAAAGCCAAGTTTACAAGAAAAATAGTCTCTATATGCAAACATAGAACAACTAACATTAATATTTATTATCGTCAATCAGATAGTCCACATGAATCTTAGAAAACTAAGAAGTGATGAATTCAATTCACAATGACTATTACTTTATGAATTAATTTCTTATAAAATTTCTTGACATCCAAATGTTGTAGGGTATAGGTTATGTATAAAGGTGTCCGCATACTTATAAATATGAAATTTAAAAAAAAAACACCTAAACATTGAAGAAATGGTGTTTTGAGAGAGCAAGAGGGGGACCTGAAAGCAGATAGTCCATCCACAGCTCTCCATCCACATACCATAAATGAAGTTATAAATTCAAATATATCTGGTAGGCGGCAACCAAATAATTGAAACATGATTTGGGTATTCACATCCATTCATAGTATATCAACCCGTGAGGGAAGAACATAATTCTCAATTCCAACGCTAATTATCAAAAACAAAGCAATCAGTATTCACATAAAGAGCTAGCGCGAGAGAGAGGAAAGATCAAATAGCAATCAATCTTCAGAAAGAGATAGAGAGAACCTGTAAGAAACATACTCTGCGAGCGTGGTCGTCTATCACGATTGTCGTCATTTCTCTCAGCAGATTCACCGAAAGCTTCGATGGCCACGGATGTTAAGCGAATGACAAACTTTCGAGGAATGTCTAAATCATGTGTATGATATTATCCACTTTGGACATTAACCTTCGTGGGCTCAAACATCAACAACTCCTCACCAAGACAATACTTTAGAGTATCTAGATGGTTGAAATTTTTTTGTTTTATATTCAATCAAAGATTCTTCTATTATGGCTAAGTAAGGGAAACCGCTATGATACCAACAAATTTCCGAAAAACTTCACATTGGTATAATATTGTTCACTTTGAGCTTAAACTCTCGTGATTTTGTTTTTTGTTTCACCCAAAAGATCTCATATGAATGAAGATTATTTTCTTCTCTTATAAACTCATGATCTACCTCTCAATTAACTAATGTGTGACGATACTTTATTTGTATTCCAATAATTTATTAGTAATTAAAGATATATTTCAAGATATTCCTGTCCTTGGTCTTATTATACACGTATGGCTGATGATGGTAAAATGGTTGGATCTTAGAAAGATCCATTTCTAAAAACTCTCTGGTGACTATCAGTGCTCGATGAACTTGTGGGAAAGTTAAATCGAGCTCTCGAAAAAGTTAAATTGAGAGTTCTGTTCATTGTTCGTATATGTTAAGAAATTATCTCACGTCCAAAAACTGAGAAAATATCCATATATATTTAAGATAAGAGAAACTATTTCTCTCTTAGTCAATTTATTTTATGATGGATGCTCACCCATATATCCACATTTTATCTTGAGAGGAGGTGACATCGAAAAAGTGAGAAAATATTCAAACATTAGCATCGGAAACGGAACAGCAGTGTTCATTGTTTTGCTATATGAAATTTGCAAATGACACTATCAATTAATATTATTATTGTTACAGTGTATACAATTTAGGATAAATTTGTCCAAAAAAATATAGAATAAATTATCAAAAATATCCCTAAATTTTGGATAGAGCCCCTTTTCAAATTTTGTTTTAAGAAATACCCCTAAAAAGTTTTAAAATATCTTTTAACCTTATTTTTATCGTTCATTTCAACCATAACAATTATAATTGGCAAAATTATTTTTATCGTTCATTTTTTTTAATGAAAGAGGTAAAAGTTATGTTCAAATAATTAAGTACATTAAAAATAAATATTTTACCTTTTATTTTTACTTTAAAATTGTTTTTAGGTCAATATTAGTTTAATTAATCATTAGGATTTTTCTTTTGATTATTCTTTTATCATTTATATTATGTCTTATCATAATAAGGCACAAAATATTGAATCAAACTAACTAATATTTTGTGATAGTTTAATATCATACTAACCATTGATGAGAATTACTAGAAAAAAAAAAAAGAAAAAAAAAAAAAAAACCCTTGGCAATTTAAATATATCATAGAGTTACGAATAAACTCTAGGAGATGTTTGGATTGAGATTTTCAAGAGTGTTTAAAATAAGAATTTATTTTGAGTATTTAAAAGTAATGATTGTAATCAAATGCTTGTTTAGATGTAGATTTTAAGAGTACTAGAAAACTTATACGTGCATTGCACATTTATAATTTTTTAGCATATTTTTTAATTCTTTTTTTGAATACAGAGGTTAGAGAACTTGAATCATAAATTCGTGCACATTTTACGACATTCAGATGTCAACTCATCTGTGCTCACTTTAAAATTTAAATATAATACATTATAAGAATTTTGATAAATTTACAAATTAAGAAAACCAATAAATAGATCCACCATTATTTTTAAATGAATTAGTATTATTTTTATATTATTAATATACAAAAAATATTGATTTAAGTAAATAATTTTTATATTAAGAAATGTAAAACAAAATATTGAGGAAATTACTTTATTAAATCTAATACTTATCTACAAATAAGATATACAAATAATATTGATTTGAAACTCAAATATTTTTCTTCCAACAAAACAAAAAATACTTAAATTATTTTATCTTGATTTTTTTCTTTTTGAATACTGTTGTAGGCTAAAATATCCTAAAAGACTCGCAAGATGTTGGGACCCACTCGGAGGACAAACGAGCCAATGCCGACCCCCGGAGGTCGGTAAACACCTTTGTCGACCCCTCGGGGGTCGGCCACGCCAGCGCCGACCCCCTAAGGGTCGGCCAACACCTTCACCGACCCCCTGGGGGTCTACCTCGCCATTGCTGACCCCCCGGGGGTCGGCCAAATGGAGGCCACAACCCCCCGGGGGTCGGCCGAGCAAGTTCGACTCCTCTGGGGTTGGCCAAGGAAGGCCTTGACCCTCCGAAGTCGGCCCTTGCAGCCTCACCCTTCTCGGGTCCAGCAACGAGTAGGTCAATCCGAGTGGATTGGTCGTGGAGGTCAGGACTCTCCGAAGAGTCGACCGAGTCCAAGTAACGTTTGGAGGCGCTGCGCCCCATGGCGTACCCATTACAACAAGTAGGCCAGTCCGAGTGGGCTGATCATGGAGGTTAGGACTCCCCCAGAGTCGACCAAGCCCAAGTAATGTATGATTGCGCTGCTCCTCGTAGCGTCCCCGGTTACAACGAGTAGGTTAATCCGAGTAGGTTTGTCATGGAGGTTACGACTCTCCTGTGGACGAGTCGACCGAGTCAAAGTAATGTTAGGAGGCGTCGCACCCTGTGGCGTCCCCCATTACAACGAGTAGATTAGCTAGAGTGGGTTGGTCATGGAGGTCAGGACTCTCCCCTGAGTCGACCGAGTCCAAGTAACGCAGGCGAACGCTGCACCCCGTGGCGTCCCCAGTTACAACGAGTAGGGCAACCCGAGTGGGTTGGTCGTGGAGATGAGGACCTGTAAGGATTGACCGAGTCTAAAGTCGATCTCAAGGAAGGACGGTCGAGTAGGCTAACCCAGGTGGGTTAGTCGTGGAGGTTAGGACTTTCCTGTGGATAAGTCGACCAAGTCCAAAGTAGCGCTAAGGGACGCTGCACACCCGTGGCGTCCTAGCACTACAACGAGAAGGTTGCACCCCTAAGGGGTCGGCCATGGAGGTGAGGACCTGCAAAGGTTGACCGAGTCCAAGTAACTCTGGAGTCAAGGCCGTTACACCCTCAAAGGGTAACGGTCAGGAGTTACGTCGGTATTAATACCCGGCTTGATGAGGGACGTTTCTAAACTGTAGGTCATTAAATCGCCCATTAGTGAGCTGCAGCGGTTATGAAACCGATTTCTATAAGAGTCATGTCAATCGTCATTTCGAGGGGAGGCTGATCCTAAGCTAAGTACTCTTAGGCTTATTCCTAAAGTTTTATACTATTCTCCTAAAATCCGTTTCTGACTTAGGCATCAGAGACCTTGTGGCTCACACCACACCGATGTGTCATAATTTCGTTTTTTTGCAGGCATTTTCGTCCTCAGCTAAACAAATCATTACTGTGGATATCCGTTGACCATTTTTCGGTATCAACAAATACATTCAAATTATTGTATTATTATGTAGTATTATAAGTAAAATTTTAAAAGTAAAAGAATATAATAATGAAATAGTATTGACTTGACACATACTTTAATGAATTTGTTCTAAAATGAAATATTTCGTTTTGTTCTAAAATGAAAAATATATAGTTTTTAAGTGCAATGAAGGTAAACAAAAATATATGAAACAATAGGATGAGAAGCAAATATTTTAAATTGAGAATATAATTATATTCATTATAATATAATATAAATTAATGAAAAAAGAGAAGGTAGGCATGTACAACTTTATTTTATAATAAATGTACACAATTATTAATAATGGTAGCACAAAAATTACTATAAACTCATCAAATGAAAATATGTATATCAATGAATCAGAATGTATATTCTCTAAAATATTTAAAAAAGTAAGATAATATTAACAGGAAAAGGAAAAAAAAAAGTAATTATTCTCTATTCTTTCTATATTATACAACAAAAAAAATTAAAAAGACAAAAAAATGGTGTTGAAGCTTTCGATTGACTCGAGTTCAAAAACATATTTCAAAAGTTAAGAAATCTTATGTATGACATTTGTTCGGTATGTCTTCTAGCATAGTCTTTGCACACATTCCTTCCATTATAGTATAATGAAAATGCATGCTTTGAAAAATTCCCTTGTAATATCAAAATTTTGAGATGTTTTGAAGAATGAAGAATCTTTAACAACAAAGAATTGAGTGAAAAAACTAATGTAAAGATGTAGATCTTAGAGTTTGTTGAAAAATGATAAAATTAAGTTATTTTCATAGGTAGAAATGGCAAGTTACCAAACCTTTTAAATTTTACAACTTATAAAATTAGTTCTACCATAATTAATAATAAATAATTAAAACTATTAGTTTGAAAACAAAAATTTATATTCCAATTTGGGATATTTACACATTAATGATTAATTACACATCAATTTAAGATGTTCACACATGTTTCCATCATTTTTTATTTATATTTTTTCTTAAATATATCATAAATAATTATTCAGTGACATCTTTGAAATTTTAAAAAATCATTCGGACAAAATAGTCAAAAAATGGAGATGAAAAATTCCCCGCGAGGTAACGGGGATGGAGACAAAGAATGTATTCCTCATCCCTGATTCCCCGTTCCCTGCCCCGTTTATTTATTATATTATTTTTATTTTATTTAATACATTTATATACATAAAATTTTAAATTTTTTTATTTCTACAGATATTTTTCTTACATAGTTAACTATCTAATTGAAACTAATAATCATTTATTTTAACTATTAAAAAAATTATCCAAATTATAGTGAATTGATTTAAAATTGAGAAAGTTGGTAAATATTTGAGAATAATAAAAAGAAAAGGAAAAAAAATAAATAATTAAGGAATAATTTCCCGTGGGTAACCCGATCCCCTTACATTTCCTACAGGTAATCCCTGGCTCGTTCCCTGAAAAAGTTTAGGTTGAATTTCGTAGGGATGAAGATTATAATTGATAGCGGGGATGAGGACAATAAAGTCTTCTCCATTCCCGTCAAGTGGACATCTCTATTTATAATTAGTATTCACAATAAAGATTTATTTTGAATATTTAAAAGTAATGATTAGTTTTCGAGAGTATTTAAAATTAGTATTTATAGTAAAGATTTATTTTGAGTATTTAAAAGTAATGATTGCAATCAAAATTTTAATATCAGTTGAACTATGCTCGTTTTGGCCATAAACTCTAGTGTTAATCTTGATACAATATTAAACAATAAATTTGATTTAAAATTGATAAGTATATTATGTGACTTTAATTTTTATCTCTAAAATTTGACATTAAATACGAACAATTGAGCTTGAAGCTTATGTCTCAGATTCGCAAAGGTTCACTAAGATTTATGGTTATCTAAGACATTGTTTGGACTCGTGAAAATCGAAGAAACAAAACACAATGGCAATATCATGAGCCAAAGTCGGAGTATTGTTTCATTTTATTGACAACATGTGAACTAATGTGGTTGTGTTATCTACTTAAGAACTTGTAAATATGTGCTACTTCTCTCTCGCTTCTTTTTTGTGACAATCAAACTCCTAATATGTTGTTAATAAATAACAATCTCTGCTAACCATCTTTCCAACATTTCTTTAACTTCCCTTGGACAACACCTCATTAAACCTCGAATCTAATTTCACATCAACTTTTACCTGAAATGAACACCTTCTCCTTTAAACACAAATCTAAAAAAAAATTAAAACATCTTCTTCCTAATATACCAATTTTCAATCAAATACTTGGTATCTTTAAATCACTCTATTTCCTTTACTTCTTCTCTTTATGTCATCATCCTCTCCTCTTATCAACCCAAAATTCATACACCGAGAGGTAGTAATCTTGTGTTTCATGAGAAAACCAAGCATGAAACACAGAGCATGTGGAGTTTGGATTAACCTGATGGTCAGTTGGATCATACAACCAGCAAAAACAACGTTTGAGAAAATAAACACAAAAAGGAACTCCTTGTCCTATAATTCACTAGCCAAAGTCTGTGCCATAGATATCGAAGTTTTGGGTGCTCAACCAAAATAAATACGTTACAACAGCACAAGCTCTAAGGGAAATAGGGAAATTGGGCAAGTACATGTACAGAGAAACGAAAGCATATTGGTTCATTCATCCTCTTCCTCGTCAGTAAGGAATTTACCAGTTCCAGGATTCAAAGCAGCAACGAAGAAGAAGAGAACATTCAACAAAACCAGAGGCTCGATTTCATTGATTGGCACTCCCGTCTCAATGTTCAACTGCGCCAACGCTCCCTTTCCTGTTATAATTTCTCCGATCAGCGAGAACGCAAACCCTAGCTGTGCCAACCTTCCAACGAACAGTTCATTCGCCTTCGTGAATCCAAACAACGGACCTTCACAAATAAACAGAGAGCCGCGTCATGGATCGAGTTCGAATAATTGAAGAAATGTACTGACCGACTGTAATTTTACCTCCTTCTTTGAGTCCTAACGCGGATCGGAAGCTCTTTCCCGGAGGGATGACGGCACGATCCAGTCCGGTGGCTGGTTCTGGATCGTCGACGAATTTTCCTCGGTCTCCAAGGGCTCCGATTGCTCCGAGAAGAGTGAATAAGATGAAGAACAGGAGAAGAGGCTCAGCCTCGTAAATCGGAACTCCAGTTTCCAAGTTCAATTGTGCTAGAATTCCCTTTCCCGTTATTCCCTCTCCCAGCAATGACGCCTGCATATTTGACACCCACATTATTCTTAAAATATTTGTAAAAAATAAAGATGGAAACTATTTTAAGAAATTATTGAAATGTAATTATCAGAGAGGGTGTTCATTCATCTCATAAATGTATTCATAAATCTTCATCTTTCCAATACAAAATAAATGATTATAAGATGAGTCCATAATTATAAATTAAATTTAGATGTACTTATATTATAATCATTAATAATATATTGTAAATACTTATTAGTATCATATTATAAAAAAATATACGATCATGTTGGTTAATAGCATTTCTAGTTACTAGATAACACAACATATCTTATGGTTATTATCCTCGTTAGTATATTTATAACTTGGATTCGAACTAAAAATTTCTTAGTTCATAAATATATATTAATGTTAGGTTATTGCCCTAGTTGATGTACTTGTAACATTTAGGGTGTTGTGTCATAATTTGAGTAGAATAACACGTTTGTTGTAATTTGAACTTAAAAAGAAAACCGATCATAATGAATTTTTTGATTAAAATAGTAAAGATTTCGAAATATAACTATATTTATATTGCATTATAAGAAAATACGTGATTATACTTACTAATTATGTTTATTTATTTTTTTATTATTATTAGTTTTTTTTATTGGTGATTATCTAGATGACTAATGTTTTTAGGCAGGTGGCCACTAAAGATTAAAATTATCGCTTTATAGACAGCTAAATCATTTTATAGTAGTTTATGTTTACTTTATTTAATCGATGAAAAAAAAATAAAATTTATGGACTCAACCGAAAAGATTGGTGGCTGCTTGATTTTATTGTTTTGTGGTAATTTAATTCAACACCATCTTACAAATTCAATCTAAAAATCGGTATTTAATTTTCTTTTATTTGAGATGAGTAATGCCTCCATGTACAGATTTATCTTCTTCAAAAAATAAAAAATAAAAAAAATTTATGGACTCCGAAATGAGTAGGAAAGTCCAATAAATACACATTGAAATTAATAATAATTAAAATTGGTTGAATGATCCTAATTTACTTGAAGAAAAATGAATAAACTAGTTTTAGTTACCCATGTTAATCTTAAATAAAATTGCAATTGTACAATTAAACTTTAATAACCACAAACACAGAAGATGTACGCATTTGAAAAGCAAGTATGGTTAGTCGAAGGATTGAAATTAAAATAATTTATTCCTCTTACAGCAAAGCCAATCATAGCGACACGGCCAACAAAGAGCTCATTCTGCTTGGTGAAACCAATGCCACCAGACGTGCCGAAAATCCCGTCTTCAACCTTCTGCTTCGGCTTCACAACCTATAATCCCAATCTCAGAATTAAACCAATTGCTCCACAAATTCACTCAATTATATATACGAATCTAAATTACCTTCTTCGCCGGAACTTTGGTCTTGGATTTGAAAACCGCCAGAGTGGTAAATCCACGCGCCGCCGCAGAAACGGAGTTCGAAGGCAGAGGATTGAAGAACAAATGAGATAGTCGGGGGTTAGGTCTGAGCCTTTGAGTTAGCGAAGCGGTTTCTCTCTTCAAGCCATGGCCGCCGCACACACCGGAGGAAATAAGCATGGTTTGAGCCGCCATGGATCGCTATTAAGCTTTTTCTTTGTTGTTGCTGTTGACGCGGTGCAAATGCAGGGGAGTTTGTTTGCTTAAGTTTCTCTTTAAGCTAAATGGCTGAGTTTGCGATTGGGTTTTTAAGGATTGAGAAGCAAAGGGATTTTGAGTGTATGGTGAGAGCGCAGATTTTGACGATCGGCGAAGAGTGTGACACGTCGTCGTTTCAATTTTTGTGATGGGAGGGCCTTTTCTTGTACGGTTTTCCTTTTTTGTTCTTTGTTTTTAACCACCTTTATCATCCTCTTCTAATTTGTTTAGGGCATGTTTTTCATACGAGTGAGATAAATGTAAATTTCTGTTTTTCAAATAATAAAATCAAAGATCTTATTTAACTTTGAATATATGAAAGAGAATTTAATATGGATATTCAAGTAGGGAATAATTATTACATTTTCATCCCAAATTGATTTTAATTGCAAAGATATTCAAATGGATTTTTATAATTTTAATTTCAATCACTATTTTGCCCTTGACCTTATATGGTAATTTTTTATTTTGTAATTTTCGAATTTATAATATAATTTAACTATATTATTACATTGAATGTTGTTTTTATTACATTTATTTTTTTCTTATATATGATATAATTTTTCCTTTATCAATCCCTAATTTCCTTTTAATTTGATTTTAACCAAAATCAACATCTTCTTTCTTCTTTCTTCGTTTTTTTTTTTTTTTTGTTTAGTTCATCTAAACGTTGCAGATTAAATCTTCTAATTGTGCTGTTGACGTTTTGGTTTCGTTGATGTTTCGTGGACGGCATAGATAATGTGTTAATTCTATTGATAATACCCTTATTATATTGTATTAATCGTTGTATTACGAGATTCGTACCCATTACTCTTTTTCGTTTTCCTTATCTGAACCGTCTGCCTTAGCTGCAAATTTGTTGCTTGCTTTTATTTTGTTATGTTCGTCATGAATATATCTTTTACTTTGTTCTGTTATGTTTGTTATGTTCTATAAATTCATGAAGACAGAATAGTACTAAATAATACAGTATAAACATAATTCATTTATAACTGGTATTATTATCCATAGTCATTTTTTTATACGTATTTATACCTATAACGGATAGCACATCAGCGTCCACATTGTAAACTAGACTTCATTGCAGTAATACCCCATTTATATGTATTTATTGCACTAATACCCTATTTATACTTATGTTTCCTTTGTCTTTTTCAATTTTGTAGGTAGTCTGACTTATCATTTTCCAAATGAGTAACATCATGTTATTTCTTTCGCTCTCTTTTACTTAGTTATACCGTATGTCTGTTTCATATGTCTTGTTAACGTATTATTCAATAATATTGTCATAAACAGGTTGTTCAAAAATAATATCTATTAAGATTGCTCACAACGGTATATGGAATGAAGAAGACATATATGTCAACTACATTGTCTCTGAAATTATGTTTGATAAAGGATTGTCACACATTGATTTTTTGCAACGAATATTTGTGTGTATAGGTCTTCATGAATCGATATACCTCCCAACCATCTATGCTATCTTTGATTCATTAGTGCATCTTCGTAGGGGAATCAAGATTGAAAATGACAAGGATGTTGAATGGTTATACAACATCCTCTATGTTGGAACCATTAATAATTGCACTCTAATAATAGATACTTCCAACTGTCTATCCCAATTAGTAATTGAATACCCTATATCTTCTGAATGTTATTGTTCTTCTACTCATGGTAGTAGAATACATGATAATATAGATGTTAGAAGTATTCCGATTGATTTTTCTCTAAAGAAGAATGATATATGTCCTGGGAAACAAAAGCTCGTAGATGTTATTCGCTCAATTGCTCCAAGAGATCATTTTCAATTCTTCACTAAAAAATCTTGCTTAAAGTACTTAACAGTTGTATGTAAAGACTCTAGATGCAAGTGGACGATTAGAGCATCTCGTAGGGGACATACTACCAGTAATACATGG